>JACEII010000048.1:2197805-2239780 GCA_014332785.1 Antheraea mylitta
TTTTAAACTAACATCTATTTTCAAATTTTGCTTTGTTATCTGATCTTAGTCTATTGTGTTTAACTTCCGTTGGCAGATTCGTCTCTCACCTTCAGAGAGTTCAAGGTAGACCAAATCGTATATCTCTTTCTTTGGCTTTTACGTAACTTGTTTTATGCAATACTTTTAATTCTTTTTGTTGTCAAGTCTGTCCTAGTGGAATTGCGACTTCCTTGTTACCTTCTTTATAACTGTAAACTTCAATGTCGGACAGTTTGTAATGTAAATTAATATTAAATTTATTTAGTTCTCAACTTCAGTATTATATTTAACTCTACTTAATTACACACACGGAGACCAATGATTTACAAATGTTTCTTTGACATGTTTTGAAGCCCTAAACATCTTGATGTGTTTTAACATATGACATATCATTAGCGTTTACTTAAAAAAGAGAGGAAAGTAAAATAGATTCTATATATATATATTTTTTTTTATTGAAGCACGACAAAGTGACTGCACTATGCCTGATGTTAAGCATAGTACAATCCAGAAACATCGGCAACCACCGAGAGACAGATTATCCATCGCCGGTCGCCGCTGTCATGCCGGCCATAATGACGAAAGTCACCCAGTACTGGATATGCACAGGCTGATCCCGAAACGCGACATGCAGAAGCGAGTCACTATGATGGGCTTTTTCGCCATATACATGGTGGTTGCGACCCAGTCGGGCTGTACAACTCTACCACCCCGCTATCGCCATTGCCTCGTTCGTTATTCAGCAGGGTGCACCACGTGCAGGTGAGGTTGGCTTGGGTGTCTCAAGTCTTAAGATTATACTCGATACCCCTTACACCCAAAAATTATAATAAATTTAAAAATTATAATATTCAGTATACAACTAAAGAACTCTTTTATCAATATAATTAAAGAGACTTTTAATGTTTTTGCGGTTTGTTTACATACTTATTAGATCTAAGTAAGGTTTGTCTACCTCATCATATCCTGTGCTTTATGCTAATTAATAGCTGCTCATGATTCCGTTCGCTTATATTACTATAAAACGGCATATCCTACAGAGGAATACGTAGATTTATATCAGAGAATTTTGTTTTAAATTGACTGATTATTCCGGAGATAATCTCCAGCAAAGCTTTAGTTGGTTATGATAAATATAGTATAGCGCGATAAATTTCAAATAGCTTAAAATTAAATAATACCTTGACATGCATTTCAATTATGTTTTCAAGGCTTTAACTTGATTACTAATTGAAATAAATAAACAGCGCAACATATCACCAAGTCTGATTAATGAATTTATCTGTGTATGAATGAATATATATGTAAAATATACGGTTTTGACTTTTACATTAAAAAAAAAAAACAATAAAAGGTACCTCCACCTCCCATTAGGCCCTGTTTCAGATAGCACTATGGATCCCGTTTTAGCTTACTAAATAATTCAGCGGCTGGCGGTACGGGTTACGATGACGTAGATATAAATAAAAAAGGCAATTTCGAGGCATTCATTTATATTCAATTCTAAGATGACGGCTCTGGGCCTGATTGCTAGCTAAGTATAAAAAACAGCAAGATAATCAAAAAGGTAAGAAATTGCTTAGAAAAAGAAATATTAAACAAAAATCATTCACAGTGGTCGACTTGTCATATGCAGTGTGCTGTTGCGATAATCTGTCGGCAAACGACAAAGCTTTTAACGAATATTTTAAATTAGCTAATACCCGCGGTTGCGTCTGCGGCGTTTCTTTATCTTAATAATATATTGTATATACATAGGAAAACAAAACATGCGTCCATGCTATTGTCTATTTCGGCGGAGTTACTATTGACTGGCTACTATTTATCCCTTTCTAAAATACTATTGGTTGGAGATATCGGATATTAATGCATCGTGATTATTTTTGGCTGTCAGCTTTGACCATTCAGTTAAAAAGTAAACTACGAGGAGACAGTAGGCATACTTGCTCAGACAGTTGAGCTTGTTAGATTTACGGATAATTCGTAACTACATACATTGTTGCATTTCTGTACCGGCTAATGTTTCATTAAATCTGTCTTGGAAGATTGATTGATTAAATTATAACAATGACGTCACTATGGATAAAGTCGCATTTTCACATAAACGCCATTTAATCCTCACCTCGACATAAGCGTTATTGATCGTACTAAAATTAATAATTGAACAATAATTCCAACAGGCACATTATAAATGTACAGGCAAACAAATGTATACATGCAACCATTGGGCCACTAATATAGCACAACCAAGTTAGTAATATTTATTTATTGTTGAGTAAAAACGAATGAACGTTAATACAAATAACATGTATTTCATTCATTAATAATCCCGAATTTTACCACCGATTAAAATCAAATTGTAATGTTCATTGTAACGAAAAAGGAATTGTGTGTTTGAGATGTAGTTCGAAAGAACCGCAGGGCGCGTATTTGTCCCCCCCCCCTCTTTGTATGTAATAGTACAAGCAATATCCGCTCGCCCTCGTTTGTGTAGAAGCAAACGAAGGCTTGTAATAAGGAAATGTTTTATTAACATGCACGCCTGTACACAATAGCGTGTGGGGACTGCGTACATTTCTTAAATACTAGCCTCTGCCCACGAGTTCGTTCTCGGGGAATAGCTACTTTAATTCTAACACGCAGCGGAAGCTCTTAAGAGGAAACAAACCCCGATTTTGAAATATTCTTCATTGTTGCTCCGCTCCTATTGGTCTTAGCGTGACGATATATAGCCTATAGTCTCCCTAGATAAATAATCTATCTAATACTGAAAAAAAATCTCAATTTGAACCAACAGTTCCTGAGATCAGTGTTTTCAACAAAACAAACAAACCCTCCAGCTTTATAATGCAGCTCTCCAGCTCTCCGGCTATCATCAGCTGGATGATGATGATATATTATAGCCTATAACCTTCGTCGATAAATGAGCTATATAACACTGAAAAAAATTATAGGCTACATATCATCACGATCACGAATAGGAGCAGAGCACTAATGAAGAATGTTTCAAAATCGTTTTTTTTTCCTCTTGAGAGCTTCCGCTGCGTGTTAGCGTTAATCGAAGTTACCTTTTCCACGCGGACGACGTCGCTGGCAGAGACTAGTTTTTTATAAAGTCTATTAATCTACCAAACGTATGAGCTACGAAATATGATTATTATTACATAAACACAAGCCGCTATACTATACATCCCATATCTGACGCAAGCCGTGCAATCCGCCTGTTACCATGTCATGCTGCGAAATTGTAAATTAATCTCCTGCCAAAAATACCGCACAACGCGCCTAAAGAAATTTTCCCTATAAAAATAAGCAACACATTACAGTAATTACAATGATTTCGTCTGATAGAAAAGAGCTCGAACGAGCACGCTTAACAGTCATGGGATAACAAATTAATGGCCCATCCATCCACCGGGCAACGTGCACTGGCCAATAAACCTGACAATCCAATAAAACTGAACGACGGACTGACAGTGAGGCGGGGCTTGGATGTAATAAGGGAAGGTTTCAATTACACCGACTGATGGATTGCCGACCGGAGCTGAGTACACAAGTGTTATACAATATTTTTTTTCGGGGAAATTTTATTTTTAGAAAAATATACTCGGTTCGTTTTTTTATGTCTCGTCTTTCGGCGGATGTTTCCGTCTTACTTCAGTTCATTATTTACGCTCTATTTTTTTTTGTACTGCATTACATTACAAAAGGAATATAATTATTTAAGCTCAACCAACAGAATTTAGCATTAAATTGTTTAAATGATGAATATTAAAGGTGGTTTGGTCAATTACTATGACATGCAATATAGCTAAGAGATTGTCTGAGCAGGTTTTATTAAATGCATTTGTACACGGTTTTACAGTACAGATTTTTTATATATGAAAAATACCGTATTTCCTTGTACCTCTGGCAACGTGTATGGAAAATTTCAGGATAATCGGCAGCGTCGTTAAGGCGTGAATTCCTAACAAATTTACAAATTCGTATATGAAATATTCATTTATAATATTATTTACGATAATTAGTCGCTAAATGAGACTATTGCAGATCAACATTTGTACCGTTCAAGCGATCATCGTGAAATTAGTAGACGAAGATACGTGGTTACAGAGAATACTTTCGCATTATAAACTGCTCTGTGTATTTAAAATAGATAGAGCCAAAAGCCTACAGAGCTGCGGGAATAGTTAGTTGGGTATAAATTACAAAATATGGATAAAAGTAATCATTCAAATATAAAAACCTAAAACATATCCTTTCCAATGAATCAATCACAGAACCGTCTTTAAATGCGTTCGCCTTTACGAACTACCCCACACTATATTACGACAAATTTACGTCCATTACACTGGATATCTCTTTCAGTTTTCGACCACTGCTTACAATTAAATAACTATAACCTTAGCTAATCTATAATTATTAACCGTAATACATGAGTTACCTGATACATTAAGGCGATGAAGTTTTGTTGATGGTATACTGTACAGGAAACACCGTATCGACGTGCTGTATCGGAACTTTCGGTAGAAGAAAATATTGTGATGAATTCTATAGTCGAACGGCTTCCTCAAAGCGTATCTGGCTATAGCTACCATCTTCAATTTAACAGGGTGTATTCCGGCAGTTATTCTTGAGAACCAGTCCTCTTAGTTTGGCGTGTTTACCACCTTAAGTCATACCATTTAAAATATCGATGAAAAGGACTCAAAGCCCGAGCAAATTTGCATCACAGTCAGTTAAACATAACTACGCAAATAACTCTGTCTTGCATCTGTTTTCATGTGTATGACACGACGTTCCATCATATTGATATATTCCAGCATAACATAAGCATTCTTATTCAGAAACTGCATTCCAAAACAAAATAATATTGGTAAAATAAAGTGTCAAACATGAGCATATCAGAAACACACTTAAATTCACACATACACAAGAACACTTAACATCGAAATCACCGTTATACTTAGAATGCACTATCTTGATATCTTACACAACACTAATTGAATACACGAGTACTACATAAAATGTAAAAATGATTACTTTGTTATTGGTACATGTTTGCAAATATTAAAATTTATAAAGAGAAAATTTATAAATATTATAAAGAAGTAAAGTTTCTTTGTGACCTTGTGATGTTGTGGCGTTGTAGGGGGTAATCTCAGGACCTACTGGTCCGATTTGAATAATTCTTTCAATGTTATATAGCTCATTCATCGAGAATGGTTATAGGCTATCATCACGATAAGATCAATAGGAGCGGAGCACAGATGAAAAATGTTTGAAAATTGGGATGTTTTCTCCTTTTGAAAACTGCTGCGTGTTAGTTTCGGTGTTAGTGTATCTATTCCACGCGAACGAAGTCGCGGACAGAGGCTAGTGTGTTATAAAGTAATATATAACAATTAAATAAATATATTTAACATCAATAGATATTTTGGTCAAAATCTAAAACGTATCCGTGTTATTACAAAAAAGTTAAATACGCATTGAACTCATACTTAAAAAAGTTTGATCATAAAAGTGTCTTACCCTTGTCTACAAATGGAGATTATCTTGATTTAAATATTCTTTAATATTTGTTTAATTTGATAGTTCTTATGTTATTGTAGTAATTTATTGTTTTTTTATTAGCCGGCAAAATTCATTTATGAATTTCTTGGGTATAATTAATTTGGAATAATAAATTAATTAAACAATTTCAGAGATTCACAAGTAAGTCATAACTACTAATATACGATACTACTGATATTTGACAATGACACTATTGACATTTGAAAAAGTATTTAATCTGTCCTTATGTTGATGTTCCGCCTTACGCACTTTGACGTACAATTTAAATTTTATAAAATGCTTATTGTAACAATTTATAATTTTCTTTTAACTAAAATGTCACAATAATGATAACCAATTTAACTTATATTTTAAATTTTCTTAATGAAGATGTAACAAAAATATTATTCTTAAATTGAAATTATTTGCAAAATATCTGCTGTATGTAATGGAACGTTTTTGAATGATGAGATTGAATTGAACGAATGCTATTCAGAGTTGCTTGCATAAAAACTTAACCCCAGATGTTTAGCTAGAGACCGTTTAGACACGCTTTTTTAATAAAGTAGTGTAAGCACGTGTTCAACTAGATCAAAATATTTCGGCATTGCTTAGTAAAACTCGTGTTAATTTTTGTTTTTGTAATAAGAACGTGTAAGTTTAAAAGCAACTAATTGGCATGGATTCTAAAATAGGATTTATCTTTTAGTGAAGAAATATGTACAAGATTGCAGTTTTTTATATTGTTGTTGGTCATTTAACTAATGGCTAAAACTGATGCCAAGCTATTATCGCGGATTTTTGGCAACGGCACTTTTGCGTTCGATTAGGTTCAGCATGTGTTGTGACCGACAGTAGCGACAACCCAATGTGTATAAATAGATTGTAGTGACTATGTATTACCCGCGACTTCAGACGAGTTTTCTATACAATAACTATATTCGACTCCAAATTTTATATTTATTGTAACAGGCTCAACATTAGTTGTTCTGTCCTGAACATAATAAAAAAGACTGGAAATAATCGCACCGCCATCTACTGGGTCGAATTATGAATCTATATCATCCACGCATCCGTACAATCATATAAACAAAATTTATTATAATCGGTCTATCAGATTAGGAATGCAGTCGCACACGTACAGAAGGATATATGTTGATATAGAGAGCGCGGTGGACGTTGTCCTGCTCTGAGAACAATAAAAAATCCTGAAATCAAACCACAGCGCCATTCACCCGGTCCAATTGTAAAACTAAACCATTCCTAAATCCTCCTGAACACACAAAAAAAAATTACAGAAGTCGGGACAACCGTTTAGGAGGAGTTCAGTCACATACACACGTATAGAAGAATTAAAAATATAAAGATATATGGAACAACAACTCAGTTACGAAAAAAATACGGTTTCCAATATACATTTTCAGTTCCTCGTTGACTACCATTCGGGTCACCACTATACTTCAGTACGGAGAATATTTACACAATGTGCACTAGGTTACAATATTAATATTTGTAACAAAATACTAATTTATTTACAAATATAATAATTAAAATAGCGATACGTGATGATGGCCCTATTGACGTTTGTCCTTTTCTGAAGTTTCGTATAAATTACTAACTACGTTAGAAGACGCAAAATAGCTGTCTTATATTGTCAATAGCGACGTTAATAATACAAAAGTTATCGAATGTATAATAATAGGAAACAGAATTAATTTAGTACAGAGTTATAAATTATAGTTATATATGTATAAAATATAGGATAACTGAGCACAGTGTTTAAACAAGAAAAACTTGGGAGTACATTTAATTTTTCATAGCATACCAGGCAACTGTCTAAAGTTTAACACCCTTCAATCAAGTCAATCTTAGTTAAAGTTTGTTCTAAAAGTTTTAAAAGTATGCGAACGATACTATTAAACGTTAAAAAAATCGCATCTAGGTTCAATGAACAAAACTAAAAAGGAGCACTTTTCAAGGTTGATCATTAAGTAACTGCTTATCGTGGAAACGCCACACGGTCTAAGAAAGGAAGCGGGGCACGAGTGGGACTGTATGGTACAGTGTGATTCATTTCTTTCCTTATTATTAAACCAGTTCGTTTTTGCGTAAACCACCTGATGTTGAGTGTATATCAGTTTTGTTTTTCTCTAGATAATTAAGTCAAATATTAAGAACCTATTTTTGTAATAGACTTAGAACCAGAATCGACTAACCAGTCATGCTGTATATGCAAACGTCAGTTTGTTGCGACTTCGCGCTTTAGCTACTTAACCGATCATCGTGAATTTTTGCACATACGTTGTCCGGGGTACAGAAAAGTATATAGAATATCTTTCGTTCTAAAATATAAAATGTTCCCGACGGATATCTCAAATATACATTAAAACCTACATAAGACACTTTTTAATATAACTGAAAACGGTTAATCTATGCCCATAACGAAGCGTTACAACATCTGATATATAAAGACTGTGACAAATGTTAATGTTGCCACGCCACGGCTTAATGGGATGTTTCCATTTCGTGATTAATAAAACCTCCTACTTTTAAGCTGTCTTTATAAAACTGTAGAACTTCTATATTCCATTCAATTTAATCTAAATATAGTATTAGTAAGTAACGAAAATCATTCAAACGTTTTAGTGAATGACATATATTTTAATAATTTCGTGTTGTTAACACAAAGTAGGTTATATTTCACTGTTTTATTTTGACTAGTGTTTGCTCACGGGTCCAAATTCGAGCATAAATAGTCATTGAAAATTGTCTCAAGACGAACGAATGAAATGTTTAAGTAATTAAAAAAGAAATTTCGAATTTTGATTTAATTTAAATCCTATATCCGTATCCTATGTCCGGAATTTCACAATAAACAACCGTAATACATAATTTCAACTGTAATATTTTTGCCATTTCATAGCAATGTAATCTAATTATGTTCTTGTTCGAAAGAACCAAAAATATCTATTAGTTAGTAAAACTAATACACTAATTAGGCTATCGATTTCAAAACGACAGGCCAATAATAAATTAACCGCTTCTGAATTACTTAATAGCCATTTTTTATAGATCTATGTTAATAATTCTTATTTTTAAACAATCTTTCCTGCCCTCTCCACAATCTTATGGTTTCAAGATCTTTCATGAGTTCTTGCTTACAGCGTAAACGCAATTTACGTGTAAATATACAATGCTCTCTTCTCAGTAATTTGAGCTGTAATGTGATATGTCAGACAGTCAATTATACTTTTATATAGTTATTCGGATCATTAGTTCGGTTACAGCCTTATTATTCTTAATTTATGGATACTGGCGAGATTTACGTCGCTTTATTTTGAAAATAGAACGTACGTAATAAAAAAGAAATTCGTTTCTATTCATTTTCAAAAATGGAGTGATCACAAAGAGTACACAGAGTCGCGGTTATCGCGTTGCCCCCAACAACAAGCATAAAGCAAACACACACACACATATATATAAATCACAAGCAATTAATTACATTAAAAGTTTTTGATAGAATCTATGACCCGACTAGGTATACAGATAAACAAAATAAAAATTGGAATGAACTCGGAATTACTCCGATATCAGACTGTAGTTGCGTTCGCGTTTTACAGAAATATATTTTTTAACAACCCGATATCTACAGCGTGGTGTTTAATTTATTAAAGAGACCGTTACCGGGGGGTTAATTACTTAATAATCCTGGTGAGAGGCCTCTCGGTACCGCTTTCGACCTGTTTGAACACGACTTGACCCAGATATCAAGAATGTCCTTCATCAAAGGCCTAAATATCCCGCGAAGGTGTTTAGTAAGCGACGAATAGTTTAGACAAAAAATGTGAGAGAATTTGTTATACCCCGATAAAAGGCGGTTCAATAAAAATGGGGCACTTGAAATACTTTATTGCGAAAGTTTAAGAAGAGAATTTGAATATATTATTCGATCCTTTCCATGAATAATAAGTAATGTTAACTTTTAAGCACATTGATTTTCCGATTTACTTTGTAACTAAAGTATTAAATTCATAGTACCTGCGCGACCGAGTCTAGCTCGGTTCTTTAAAAAACATCTTTAAATTAAAATAAACTGTTAGGTTTGCCTTATATAATTAACATTTTTCTACAAAAAAAAAAAAAATATTAAAAAATATATCTCTTCTGTTGTCACTTGGATTCGAACTGGGGTTACACGGAAGCAACCGATTTCCATCTGAGGTATTTTTATTTTACAACGCCAGCGAAATTTACCTTTATATTCTAGCTATATTTTTTCATTGCCTGAAAACTCCGTCGAAAAAGGTGTCTATGAGTAAAATCTAGATAGATCGATTTATCGTCCTCGAAACTACCTACAGACTGAGTTTCATGGAAATTGAAGACGCCGTTTCTGAGATCCTGAATATATACAAATATAAAAATATACAAGAATTGCTCGTTTAAAGGTAATGTATATACGTAAATTAGTACATACCTATTCTATAATATATATATATAGATTATAGAATAGGTATGTATTTTTAGTTCTGATGTTTAAATTAATTTTTCGAAATTACTCGATCCTACTATATTTTTACCTGCCTTTATAATATCAGTTACATAACTTAAATATAATATAATAATACTAGCGAGCGTGACGCCGGTTGTCCTACCTTGATAATTTAAAAAAAAAAATCAAGTTAACCGTAGCGGCACCTACCGGGTCCAATTGTAATGAATCTTTGTGGCATTACAGTAGTTCGGTGAAGCTGTAAAGACCTTACAAGGCCAATAGCATAGTCAGTACGAAAAAAAAATGTGGCATTAAGTTCCATCCATCAAACAACTGCATTGTTTGAATTTTTTAGGTCATTTAAGTTTTCTGTTATTGGATTTATTCATTTTTTTTCTGTCATTCTACCTTCTTTTTGCGTTCCTCTAAATATATACGAGTGTATATACTTATACTGCCACCGTAAATAAAAGAGCTGAATTTAACAAAAACACAATTAGGAGAACAATCGAAGTCTGTAGCTTACTCTTCTACCAAATTACACTTAATTCCTTTTATGATTAAGTTTCAGAATAGAAGCTCTTAAGCGAACAAAAGCATACTATTTGATGCACCTCCTTCAACTGATTCAGAATATATAGGTATACTAACGGTCCGGTAAAAAAATCTAAAAGCCAACCGCTTCGCTACCTACCGATAGACGGCCCCGTCGTCTACGCGTGCGAGGTTGTCCTAGAGCCCGTGCTCCGACCTACGCGACGATGCGCAAGTCCAGCGCTCCATCGTCCGCTCCGCCTCTTGCGTCGAGCCGACGATCCGAAAACGGTCCTTTTCAGGACCAAACAGACCGCCACCCGACGACCACAGCTTCGCCCACCGGACCCGCCTCCGCTCCACCTGCACCGACCCACGCTACGGGGCAGCCGCCGGCTGCTGGGACGTCCTCTTCGACAGCGGCGTACGAGAGTGATATTCTCACTCTCGCCCAGCTAATTTTAGCTGGGACCCTGTCGGAGGGGATGGCTCGGTAGCTAGCGCTGTTCCTGCGCGTCCGGGAAGCCACCGCCGAGGGCCGTCCACCCACCTCGGAAGACGTACTGGCGCTCACTAAAGCGTCCCGTGGTACGCTCGCGTTACCCGCGATTCCGGACGCGCCGTCTAGCCCGCTCGGTCGAGCGCTGCGCCTCGTGCGCAGTGAACCCGATGCAGGGCCCGCCGCCGCGAATCGCGAGACACCACCTACTACATCAGATGTCCAGCCGAAGAAGACTGCCTGCACTGCGGTACCCGCGTCGACTTCATCGTCCCGCGTCACCGCCACCGATATCCCAACGAAATGGGAGCGCGCACCCGCATCCGCTCCCGCCCCGCCGCGAAAATCGTATGCGTCGATCGCAGCGCCACCTGCGCACGATCCGCAACAGGGCCGCCTACGGAACCCTAAAGCGCCGGTACCGAGCGACAGCGCTATCGCCGCGTCCTCGATCGAAACCTCGTCCCCCGCCTCACCTGCCGCGTCGGAACCGCGTTACCCTCCGATTGTGGTCGAGCGCCTCCCCGACTGGGCCGTGCAGCTCCCACAATTGGAGGCGAAGTTGGGGCGCGGCCCCAACGTATTCGTGTATGGTGAAGGGGTTCGTTTCATACCACTAGACGTCGAAGAATACCGCATAACATTGGATTTCCTAGAGAAGCAAGAGGGGCTAGAGTGGTTTACCTACTCACCCCACAAGCAACAAGGCCTCAAGATAGCAATCCGAGGACTTCCTTGCGGCACAGAGCCGCAAGTAATCATGGAGGCGTTGAAGAAGGAAGGATTTACGCCTGAACACGCCCGCCAGATTAATGGACGACGAGGGAGACAGGGGTGCGTCTTCTACGTCGTCCTTAAGCGCACCCCTGGGTTAATACCCGCAATCTATGATGTCGAGAAGATAAAGAGCATGCCCATACAGATAGAAGCCTGGAGGGGGGAACGCCGGCTCGCGCAGTGCTTTCGCTGCCAGCAGTTCCGGCATTCCTCCCTACAATGCCACAGAAAGATTGCCTGTGTCCGGTGCGGAGGTCCACACACCGCCCGGAAATGTGACCGACCAAAAGACGAGCCGGCGACCTGCGCCAACTGCGGGGGCGCCCACACGGCAAATAACAGAAGATGCTGCCCCGTATTCAAACGGGAGCTTAGGAACCGCCGAGCCGGAACCGTAGCCCAAATCACGGAGTCAAGACGATCCAAGCCGGCGGCCGAGACAACTCTAGAAAATGCGGGGGCGTCACTGATGGCCCCCGCCAACAACCCCTCTGATAGAGACCAGAAAAAGAGAAAGTCTAGGAGAAGAAGACGCCCACGACAATCAGATGTTCAAAGAAAAGAAGCAGAAATCCCGGAACAACCCGACCGGCCGAATTCGCCGGAACGGAGACATCCACGCCTGCGCCCAGATGAAGCGCAGCGAATGATACAGGAGCTTCAAATCCATAGTGATGCTGTACTCCAAGAGCTCGAGTCAAGACTAGATAATACAGGAAGTACTGAAGACGCCTGGAGAACACGTGCTGAGTACTATAGGGAACTCAGAATGATCGACAACCAAATAAGAGAATTGGAACGCCCACGCACACCGTAGAACCTATAAACATCGATGATCGATCCACCAGAATGTGGTTGAGAGCGACAGGACACACCATACCAGGGGGCAAACCGTTTAAAGACGGCTTCACCCCCGCAAATTAGACCCCCCGTCGTAACGGGTGGAGAGTGATGCCTCAGTCAGAGGGGGACCTCCCTGAACACCAAGGACGGCGAGAAGAAGTCCGATGCGACCTACCGATCCCAATTGTGAATCTAAACCATTATCGGATCCACTTGAACACGCACACAATCATTAAAATAGATCCAGCCGTTTAGGAGGAATTTAGTGACATACACACGTACAGAAGAAATCTATACTAATATTATAAAGAGGTAAAGTTTGTGACGTTGTAGGGGGTAATCTCAGGAACTACTGGTCCGATTTGAAAAATTCTTTCAATGTTATATATAGCTCATTTATTGAATGTCTATATGTTATAAATCATCACGCTAAGACCAAAAGAAGCGGAGCACCAATGAAGAAAGTTTCAAAATCGGGTTTTTTCTTCCTCTTGAAATAAAGGATATCTTTATTCCACACGAACGAAGTCGCGGGCAGATACTAGTTTATATATAAGCATAAAACTCAAAAATGCAAAAACCAACAATTGATGGACCTCTCTATTTGGACGGCAGAACAAAACCCCTGAAGATTTAGATATCCGAGGATCACGCGTAACCATTTCCTTTCGATGTTTTTTCCATACTCAGTGATAAGTGTTTGTTTACGTAGGAACTACGTGATTTGTATTCAGTGTTCAAACGTCAGTACAGTAAGTTAAGGTCTTCACTATTATATTACGATTTTTGTACCAACGTATCTGTCCTGTAGAAAACGTATTTTCCTTTTATTTCACCTTCCATTAATAGCTTTAGGCAAAGATATTAAAAATTAAATACTGAATTTTTAAAATTACAGTAAAAACGATTTCCATTATTTTTGAAGTGATACTTTTTTAGCACCTTAGGGAAAAAAGATGAGAGTAAATTTTACGAGGCTCGCGCACACCGTCACGAAAAGCCGACACCCTGAAGTTAGTTGAAATCAACATTTTGTTCCTTTGTATTTGTTGTTTATGTTTCTTTGTATTAAAACTTTCAATGTATTAAATACCTTTTCTGTATTGTTAGTGTTGTTTTTTTAAAGAACAATTTGAAAAGAAGATAAGATACATAGAGAAAATAGATAAATAGATTTAAATTTAAAAGATTTTTATCTTGTTACGCCAAAGAAGTATAACTTCTAACGCGTGTAGATAAGTACACACATACTTTTTTATCTTTTTATTTTACGGAAATCCCACTTAAACATTGTAGCAAATGTCTCTGCCATAAGTATACCGAATCTAATGACATCTTTTTTGTTAAAATATATGAAGCTTGTTACGCTATAGAGTGAAAACAGAGATATAAACCATACGTAGTCGTCACCTGGCATAAAAACAGATTTAATATCGATAAATAAGAAATATGTATAAAAAATTATAAATATGGCCCTAACTTTCTTAAAAACTTTGTTAATTTGGTTCATTAACAACGTTTGAATGGCTGAAGAGATTAACAAAATTTGGACTATAAGTCGATTGTGTGTTGGATGGAAATGTGGGATACTTTAAGATTATATAATAATATGCCCAATGAAGGATATAAGTTAGTATCGTTGAATGTATAGTGAAAGGAACATAATTCTTTAGGTAAACTGGACACCACTATAATAAAGTATAATAAAATCTAAAAAAGCATACTATTAACTGGTAACTAAATTAACCAATAGACAGAGGCGGTAGAGTCACGCTTAAGCTATAACTGGTTTCAGCATAAATGGGTCGGCTCGCCCGGGGTAGTACCACCCGACCCAGAGAAACACCAGCGTGAAGTAACAATGCTTGCATAGTTGCGTTTCGTTCGGTCAACGAGAACGCCGGAGGCCCATCACCCTTTCCCTTTCCTTTCTTTCCCTTCCCTTCCCCCTCACTCATATACAGGCTGGCAATGCACTTGCGACTCCCCTGGTGTTGCTAGTGTCTATGGACGGTGGTGATCACTTAACATTACGTGACCTACCAGTTCGTTTGCCTCCTTTGATATAAAAAAAACACGTAGGGAATTTAGCACTACAGCTGTCTTTTCCACGTTAAAGACCTAGAGGCTGTGCAAAAATGAATTGGAAGGTTGTAGTGCAGAAGGATAGGAAGGAAAAGATTCCGAATTCGATGTTAATCTTAGAGCGCAGTGGAGAAGCAAAGAACGGACGGTTTGACCACACCACCATGTGGGACAAACAGTCAGCAAAAGAGAGAGACTATTACACGGGAAATATATTTAAGAATACAAAATAACGATTAAATTCAATTGAGGGACGATTTTTACGATTTTGGATCAAGTAATCTTCAATTTCCTATGAGCAGTGATAGAAACAGCAATCCCTTTATTTTCTTATATAAAATTAAAATAAACATATAACTTAGAAGTGAAAAGTCAAGGCATCTGTATAAAAAATCAAGCAAGTAAATGAAACAGGAAACCGTAGTGAGATTTTAAAAAACACTGACTAAATTAAGTTTTCCAGCTTTCAATTTATTTTATTAAATGCCCCTACTGTAAATACAAGATTTGGTCTTATTTTCTTTTTTCCTACACCCGTTCAAATCCAGGGCAAGTATCTAGTTTGCGATACAAAAATATGATATATCTGTCAAGTCAAAAGTGAAAACGGGTCGAGTTTAAAGATAATTTTAGCACGAGGCCCAATAGTCGTTCAATTTTAGAATAGGTAGTCATTTTTAAATTTAAAATCGGAACATCGAATTCTGTGCGAAAGACGATACCGACTCAATGTAAGTGTCATTTGTACGAGTCTATGGTCGTGTCACTATTGATGCGATGTCAGTGTTGCCAAAGTAGGGTTGACACGTTATACTTTTGGTATTTGGTTTTTTTATTTAATAGATTATTTACATTATTTAAATAATTATAAATAAAAAATAATATATAAAGTCCCATATAAGTAACATAATAATTTATGAAGCACTAAAAACCGTGTAGTTGTATAATTATTGCATAATATTACGTCAAAAAACACTGTATTGCTATATTACATTTTGAAATATTGAACGTTTCTGTGAAGCTGAAGCTGCAAATCCATTATGTTTTTATGAGAGAAATCCAGGAAATAAAAAAAAACTCTTTTCATAAAAAAAACACTCGATACCTGATAACAGCGCTACCCACCTAATAAAGTTACGTTTAAACACTATTCAGGTGACTACATTACTACAAAAATGTCATCACAATTGGCCAAGCCATTTATTAAAAGAATTACGAATACAAACAGGCACACAGAAGTTTTATTTACACAGACAATATGTTTTTTTTTTTAATCTTTTTTTTAACAAAATTTAGATAAATTTAAAAGGAATATCCTGTATACATATAATCTATTTCGAAACATAAAGCGATTGTCTTCTAAAAAATAGTCTACTAAGAAATCCTGTCACCAACGATACCGTTGTGAACCAAGTTTAAAGCAACTTTAACAGCATGGTGTCAACAACGTCCAAGCTATTGACAGCCCTACATTCTCTACGGGCAATTGCCGTTGACCCCGCTTCCGTTGCGAGGCCTTGTTCGTAAATACCTAGCACGCCGGGAGCCTACAGACAGAAAGCTTTTAGGTCGACTGTAATCGCTATTTCTTTTAGGTAATATAAGACATGGATAAAATAGACTTCTTAATATTCAACAAGGCAATATATTTATCTTCTTTAATAACTTACTCAATTCAGGTATAAGTCTAAGTTGTGTAGGTAGTAGAGTCAAGCTAATGTTATAACTGGTTTTAGCATGAATGGGTTGGCCCGCCCGGAGTAGTACCACCCTTTTATAGAAAACAGGAGTGAAGTAACAGTAGTTGCATTGTTGTTGTGTTTCGTTCTGTCAGCGAGAGTGCCAGACGCCCACGTTCCATTCTCTCCCTTCATCCTTTCGCCTTCCCCCACACCCCGGCTGACATCACACCTGCGATTCCTCTGGTGTTGCTGGTGTCTATGGATAGTGGTGATCACTTAACATCAGGTGACTCGACTGTTTGCCTCCTATGAAATGTATGAAGTTGTATTGTACATCTATTACTTATAATATTGGTTCACCTATAACATTTTTGGACATTTCACGTGAAGCGGACAACGAAAAAAGACGAGGTTCTGAAATTCGTTCATATTTAGCATAATTACACTACCAGTAATTAAGAAAGTGATTGTACAATATTTCTCTTCTGTGATATTTATTTACCAAGGTATATTCTCTTATCTTATTATAGTCCGAAATCGGGAATTTTGGGAGTATTTTTCGAATTGAACAAATTAACATTAAAATATCAAAAGTAACGATTTGTATAGAACATTTATTACTCTTTTAAACACGCTTAAGTTAATGGGAGACTGGTTATCATCCGCAGCTGCTGAAACACGCCTGTCGGTTGTTCGACATTTTTCCCAACATTCTAGACACCGCTTCAAAGCCGATTGCTACGAGACATGATGTAATGTGTGTCAGCCACATGTTCCACAATAAACAGGCTTACAACCTTTCAAAAACAAATTATAATTTGACTTAATCGATTGATGACTGATCAATACACCCGAAAAAACAAAAAAGACCCTTGAACTGTATAAAATTCAGTATTGCTTAATTACCTTTTAATAGTGCACAGTAATTTAGTATACCAAAAAAAAAAAACTAAAATAAAAAGACGCCCAATTTATTATAACTAATACTAGAATTTCGTCTATTTTATAACTATACATTATTTTTACGATAAATAAAGGAGATAAGAAAACATTAGTGAGACAACCCTACCCTACATTGATATCATTAATCACAATACAAAGATAATTTAAAACTGACAGATGAGTTAGCTAACCTAAAAAAATTAAGAACGTATCGTGTTCCTTAAAATTAGTCGTAATGTTTGTTGTTCTGATCTAATTTCATTATACATAGTACTTACAGCATTCTTCTTTGGAAATATATCCGCATTATTAATAACATTGTCTTTATGAAGCCTTTAAATGTTTATTTTACAGTTTGAGTCTTCGGGTGGTCTCTGTTCTTCTAATTTTTTTTTGTAACCACTCTTCTAGTAGAGTATTACTGCCATTGTCAAGTAAGTAACGTTATTACAAATTTCTTGATATAATTTCCATGAACTAACAAGATGGCGGTCGTTTTATTAGAACTTTCCTGGGAGTCTTGTGGTAAGTCATAATCCATGCTCCGTTGTATTATTTCCGAACCACTTCACTTGTGCCAAATAACTAAACTATATTACGTAAAGCACCATCAACAGTACACAATATAGAGCCAAATAATACAAGATTATGAATAAAATATAAAAATATACTATATGGCGTTCCAAAATCCTGCCAAAAAACTCCTCGGGTGATCTCAATGTTATAGTAGTAAAATATTCGTCCAATAGGACAGGCGAAGGAATTAATCCATACTGCCAATTCTGAAGTTTCAATATATGTGATTCTTGTATATTCTGTAGTTTTACTCTATGTTCAAGCTAATATAAAGACATACGCGCCAAATCTTCTATATAATAACCATCTACTTTATCTTAATTGTCAAGTCGTTTCTTTTGCCAATTCTGAAGTTGTCAATACGGATAGTTCTTATGTATTCTTTAGTCTATTTTCTTCTAAGTCCAAGTCAATGTAAAGGCTTAAGCGCCAAATCTTCTATATAATATTTCAAACATTTCTTATCTTCTTAATCTTTGAATAATCTTAAAAAAAAGTTCTGATATGTCTATCTTTTGTCAGGGTATCAGAATAAGTCAGGAGGTCGGTATTCAAGTAGTGTCTTGTGGTTATTTCAAAGTAATAACAAGATGGTGGTTCTCTTGTTACGACTTTTCTGGGGATTTTTGTGGCATCCCAGAATTCATGGCCCGTGGTATTATTTTTCCTTCACTTCACTTATGTATAATAAACTAACAATATTACATAAAACACCACCAACTTTACATAATATAGAGTCAAGTAACACAAGATTATGAATAAAATATAAAATCCACTACATGACAAACTGAAATGCCGCCAAAAACTACTCTCAATGTTATAAATATTTCTCTGGCGGCCATTTTAATTTGTCTAAGGAGTTTTATGGTATCGCAAACTTCATATTCCTTGTTATTATTTGTTATCCATTTCGTAACAACCAAATGTATTACGTGGAATGCCACCAGTATTACATAATACATGATCAAATTAATTTGTGAATAAAAAGTACTTAATGCATCCATAGTAATTGGGTTAATATAATAATAGATTTTTCTTCTGTTAGAATGTTTACGATTTTTTTCTAAAGGGCTTAATTAAATTTTTCTAGAGGGCTGATTTTGTTATATTTTTTTTTAATTACATAAAATTTACATGATTATTAGGTGTTCACTATCACACTGTACAAATAATAACACATTAAAGATCGTTGCTTAGTCAATAACATTAACAGAGTAAAATAGATAAGTAAATAAAAAAAAGTGTGTGTATACTTATGTACACGCGTTAGAAGTTCTACTTCTTTGGCTTAACAAGATAAAAATATTTTCAAAAATTTCACCTTTCTCCTTATTCTACATTTTTAGAAAAAAACGACACTAACAATAGAAAAAATATAAAGAAACAGAATGTTGACTATGGCTAACTTCAGGGTGTCGGTTTATCGTGACGGTGTGCGCGCGCATCTTAACAACTTTAATAAAGAAATACTAAAATATGTTTTATATTAATCAATTTATACAATATCAAAAACATTAATAACTTTAGAGTCTAAATATGTTTAGCCATTTCTATTAAGATAGTCTATTTGATTCGAGCTATTTTTGTTACATGTTTGACCACCGTCTGTCTAAACCGAGGGAAGTCTATTTTAAAAAGTCTGCCTATTTCTATATTACTTGGAATTGATCTATATTTATATTAAGCTGTGTGCTTTTTAGATTCAATATTTTTTATACTATTGTTAGGTATTTTTTGAAATACAGTTTTGAAGTTCTAGGCGGAAAGTTGTAAAAATGAATGTGCAAAGTTTCATCTCTAGGTATATATGATGGGTTTTCGGAAAAATAAAGCACGATTGTAGCAAAATAAAGAGATTTAATACGAGCACAATAACACAGTGTGAAGTAGTGAGAAGTAGTGTACACAAAAGGCACCATCTATATGTAATCCATAGAGAATGGTAAAGCGACCAAGATAAAATGTTTCTACTACATAGAAAGTGGCGCCAACTCACATAATAACATTTGCCAGTAATGACATACTTAACTTGTTTGGTTTAGATTATTCCAACAATATATTATCTAAATCCATTCTTACATAATACAAATACAAATGTCGTTTGATGACAATCTTGGTTTAGATAATCTTAACTGTCACCTTACAATGAAAAAGTTTTATATTTTAAAGTATGTATGTATCTATTTGTATTCATTTCACATATTACTAGTGACTCGCCCCTGCTTCGCATGCGGACAATGTATAAAATGTGACGTCACGTTTGAAGTTTAGTACAACATCAACTAACTTTTTTTTGTTGTACTTATTCTTAAATCTATGATATTTTCTAAGTTATTAATTGAAATGATATACTGTAAAGGACAGTTTTGATCTGTATTAATTGTCCATCATAACTAAAACATTTAATTGCAATGTTTAGCTGTAAGTTTTCCTAATAGTTTAAAATAAAATAAAATAATTCCATAGCGGAGACTGCACCTAGAATTTACTAAGACGTCGAATAATTCCAATGAGGGTTCAACTGAAACTTGCTACAATACGACATAGTGCTATTTTCTATCTAATCCTCACCTATTTCAGCTTCTAAATGACCTTTAAGGTATATATGCATAATAACAATATACCTAAGCTATTATATATTCACATAATCCCTCTACTTTGTCTGAAGCAGCAAACACTTGAAGTTAAGATAAGATTGTAACGAATATTAACACTTATCATTTCTGATACAATATCGATGATTTGATATATACGATTGACTGTAAAAAACCGGTGTTTGTACGTTTTGATAAAGTCGGTTTCAAAGTAATATTCAACATATTATGTTCTACACGAATTTTGATAGAGATAATCACAGTGACATCTGTCACATACAACGTTCTGCAAAGCCCCCGTTTCCGGTACAGAGTATATCTATACTAATATTATAAAGAGGTAAAGTTTGTGAGTTTGTGATGTTGTAAGGAATCACTGGTCCAATTTGAAAAATGCTTTCAATGTTATATAGCTCATTTATCGAGGATGGTTATAGGCTATATATCATCAAGCTAAGATCAATAGTAGCGGAACACCAATGAAGAATGTTTCAAAATCGGGGTTTTTCTCCTTAAAGAGCGTCTGCTGCGTGTTACCGTTAGCCCAAAGTAACTATTGCACGCGAACGAAGTAAATGTAGATGTAAATAAAGAGAGGTGTAACGCTGTACGCGCACACTCAAAAATTACTGGACAGATTTTGATTCCGTTTTTTTTTTGTTTCACTTCGTAGAGAATAAGAAAATAAGATTGTTAGACGCGCTACGCGATTACTAATGTGTGTTTTCTTTCCGTTAAATAGTGGGGTAAATGGTGTAATGCGTGTCTATTTTTTCCAGCACATAAAATATATTGTAAAGAAGTAAGACGACGGTAACTATCAGCTGGTACTAAATATGAATTTTTGGCTTTATTCAGTGAAGTATTCCGATGGGTTTTATTGAAGAGTAAATCAAAGTCTTAAAAGTAACAGTTTTACTTTGTTATTGATTAAAATTAACCTTTCATACAGTTTAAATAAACCATAAATTCAAACAAATGAATAAGTTACAAATTATTCAAAAATATTGTATGCATAAAAACTACAAGTAAGCAATTTCATTGCTAAAACGATCCCTTTTAGGTCAAAGCGGCATATGGTCTTCAAAATGTTTTGGTATAATTATGACGCAATTCATGTGATTACTCAGTGACAAAGCACGAATCATAAACACAGAACAACAACAGATCGCCCACCATCTGGTGAGATGTGTGCAGACTAATTGAGATCTGTTCTAGATCAGAACACTATAAATAATGTTACCAATCAGTAATAGAAACAAATACCGTTGAAATACTCCGTTGGTAACGTGACGTTCTAAAATATTATGTCTAGTGCAGTAAGACAGCTTTCAGAGTGAACATTGAATTTGTTTTCTTTGAAAATGCTGTGAATAATATTTTAATTCACTTTTATAGTAACTTTAATAGTAGTTTTTTATAACTTTAGCATTTTTTTTAATAGTAGCTTTTGCTTGCGGGTTCTTTCGGTAACAGTACATTTTTCCGGATGACACATACCCTGTGTCCGTATTCCTGACAATATGTATGCAAAATCATATGATGATCGGTTAAGTAGTTAAGACGTAATAAACAAATTTACATAAGCATTTTTATGTGATAAGAGGCAAACGACTGGTGAGTCACCTGATGTTAAGTGATCACCACCTTCCATAGACACCAGCAACACCAGAGGAGTCGTAAGTGCGTTGTCAGCCTTTATTGATGGAGAAAGAGACAGGGGGAAGAGGGAAAGAGGGAAAGGGGATGGAGGGAAAAGAGAAGGGGCAGGTAGGCTTTCGGCACTCTCACTGACCGAACGAAACGCAATAATGCAAGCACCGTTACTTCACGCCGGTTTTCTGTGAGTGGGTGGTGATACCTCGAACGAGCCGACACATTCATGCTAAAGTTATAAATTTATCGTGGTCCTACAACCTACCAAAAGGTTTTATTAGGTTTACGAAACTGTGTTTAATCTTACAATTTGCTAATATAATCTCTATAAATATACTTAAAATTAAACACTTCTGGACGTATACACAGCTTCCAATATGAATTCCATGAAACGGTGCGTATTAAAGAAATATAAAATAAAAATAACTAATAATTAAAATTTACTTTAAAAATAAAATAAAATGTCTAACTACAAAACTAAACAACACTAAAACTATATATTATATATAAACAAAACAAATAAAATAGTTATAAGAATGAAATAATTTCAGGAGTAATAACGATAATGTTGCTTTAATTTGGTTTTAAATGAGGCCACAGAACAACAGAGAAAAAAAAATATCATTTTGAATGTTGTTGTTATAATATTACATAGGATTACGATGAAAGTAATTGTCATTAGTACCTTTAAAAATAAGGTATGCAAAACGACATGTGCAAATTAGGAATTTAGAAGCGAATTATTTTTTTAATATTATACGAGGAAACCTGATGCCAAATCATCACTATGCATGATTATATGATAAAATCATTAACACACAATGAGTTATTATATGGGAATATGTTTTTAGGAAGTACATCAATTATTGTGAATTTAAATGAGAAAAAACTAAAATAACGGAAGCTCTGTTTATAGTAAAACTCAACGTACACACATCGATCACACGCTCAAGTGATGACAAGCAGCATGTAAATTGTGGGTAAATAATAGCCAATATGCATAACTCAGGATTATACGAGAATTCATGATATAATGTTAAAATTAGTTCATAGTTTGAGATACTTGTGAAGAATTTGTGTTTTTTGTTTCCAATAAGTAAACTTATACCTATATGCATAATATATATTTAGTGGGTGTGCTTTTCTATTCCTTTATGAAACAATTACATTTTATACTTAAGTGCTAGAAAAAGCGGCTAATGTTTTGATACGTATGAATTTTAACATACGAAGTGTCATTAAAAGCATGGAAATATGCTATTTAAAATTAAGTATTGTTACGACATTGGGAACCAAAAACAACAGGGTGCTAAAATAGATTCCAATTATGACGTCAGCCCTCCAGAGATTTCCATCTTCATATTTTGAAAGTTACATAAGAGCGCCACAGTGCATCTAAGTTGTTGAATAGTCCAGTGAAGCTATGAAGGCCTGTCAGGCCAATTGCGGGCAATAGTCAGTGTGATTATATTATTATAAAGAGTACACGACGTCACACGACTATAATGTAATTATGTAATGATTGCTTAACCAATTTTAGTCTGAATCAAATAAATTGCTTTTCACGTTTCATATAATTTACCTACATCTTCTGTGTTTAAGCAAATAGAGAATTTGTAGATATTAAGGGTCTTTGTTATTAAGAGTCTATTAAGAATCCTAATCTATTGATATTTTTAGTACTTGGGAATGGTATTGATTATAATATAGTAAAATATAGATATAATAAAAGAAAAACAAAATATTTTTCAAAAATAGGAACTGTATAATATAAGCATTATAATATTTAACGTGGACACGCAAAACTAGCGTTAGGAGATAAAGTAACTGATCTCCGCCCGCTTACTTGGACATAAAAAAAAGTAAAAAGTCCAACAATTCCAAATTTAAATATCCTAGGATAATATATGAAAAAATCCACAAAGAATGACCATCGTCCTATGACGTTACGATCAGAAGTTTTAAGGTTATCGAGTTTTTGAAGTTTAACGATGAATATCTTTGAAACGATTAATTTAATCGATTAATCATAAGAGACTTTTTTTGTAGAGCAGTGAATTGTCCATTAAACTGTTAGATGCGCATATAATAATATTTTTTTGTTAACGAGTTATAAAATTCACTAGTAAAAATAAATCTGCTTGAAAATAATCAACCTTCGATCATCACTAACTTTTAAACTGTTAGGATCAACAAAAAAATTGTAAATGTCTTTTTTGTAGAAAATTTAATTTCCTTCGTGGTCTGGAGGTAAATTTCGCTCCCGCACATCAGATTAGACCCCCTCGGCAGCGGCTCAAGCCTAGGTCTGTTCCCTCAGCGTGGAGCCCTTGAGTGCGCTGCTCACGCGATACAGCGACACAAAATCTTACACCCCTGCGACAACATTACACATATCATCTTCACACAGGTGCACGCATAGACGCTTACACGTGAAAGTGGAAGGGTTTTATTAATTTTTTTCCTTTATCAAACTGAAATAGTTTAGAAAATTATCTGATACGAAATATAAGAGTTGTTGAGGTATGCATGCTTGGTACACATATATATGTTTCAATAACTCATGTATGTATGAATAGTTAGCTTAGGTTAGCTCAAATAGGTCGCGAATTCCATGTATCAGGCAACAGCCTAAGCTGAGGTGTGCCGTGCACCTTTGAGGTAGTTGTCAATTAAAATCGGCTGAATGCCTTAAGCGCTCGCCTTAGTAGGCCAGTGAAGCTCTTAAGACCTTGTTGGGTCAATAGCGTAGTCAATTAAAAAAAAAATCAATTTCCTACAAATATATGAGACTAAATACTATTTTCAAATAGTGAATACCGAGACATGTTTTTTTTTTCAAATAAGGAAAAAAAAAACTGAGAGGCGGAAGACGTTTCATATAAAATTAAAAATTCATACTTTGAGAGTATTTTTTGAAGGAGTCTACCAACATATTTTTCAAAGTATAAAGTTAAAAAAATAGTCGATTTTCTTGACTTACCCAAATATAAATAGATATAAAATAAAGAGTTCGAAATTATTACTGCGTAGAATACGTGTGCGAAACCGCGGGAAATTTCTAGTTATATATATCGAGAATGTCTTACGTAATCACGTGTCATATTCAACTCGCATTACGTACGTGAATACTATAGTTATACGCAGCAGTATTCGTGTTACTGTATTTCTCTTTGAAATGTATATATTGTTGGCAAAACGCGTTGGCACATGAGATATTGCAAAGCAGTTACCAAGGACAGTGACCGTCCATGACCGGTCAGTACGAGTAAGGAATATAAGAATTAAATATACGTGTTTTTGTATAGATATCTTTTTTAGACTTTATTTCTAGAGAGGGCTGGCTCTCAAATGCAGCTGTCGGAACATATCAAGTATCCTTAGCCAAAACTTTCCACTTAAAGGTGGTACCTAACCAGGCGGACTTAAAAAAAATCAAAACCCGACTATGGTTTCAACACAATGTTTTCCGTCACAGATAGTTTCGACTCAGTTACTAGGATTCGGACCTAAGTCCGTCAACGCGGTGTCTGAATGGCTTATCAACTTTTTTTTATGTCATAGAAGGCAAAAGAACAGGCGGGTCACCTGATTTTAAGTGATCACTGCTGCCCATATTCACTTGCAACATCAGAAGTAGCAAGTGCGTTTCCAGCATGTGTTTGTGGGGCAAGGGTAAGGAGGAAGGGGAGGAAGGAGGGGCAAGGAGAGGGGAGGCGGTCCTCCGGCACTCTTAATGACCGAACGAAACGCAATAATGCAAGCACTGTTTTGTCACGTCGGTTTTCTGCGAGAGGGTGGTAGTACCCCGAGCGAGCCGACCCATTCATGATGAAACCAGTAATAGCTTCAACGTGGCTCTACCAGCTATAAAACTCAACTAACCCGTCATCATTTCAATTGTAATACTTTTGTCATAGTACTCGCTAAACTTTTTGACCGCTCTAAATATAAGTGGCAGAATATAGAATTAGGTTTAAATACGTATTATATTTATAAAATCCAGACAATTTAACGATAAGTAAATTATCAATTTTAGGTGGCTATGGTAATATTTTAACTTTATTTTGTACAAGCTTCTGCTCACGACTTCGTCCGCATTTTTTCCCTCTAGCAAGGCCTTAACAGCTTCATCGGTCTAGATATCATCCGCGCGGAATAGCTACTTTGGCCTAACGCTAACTCTCAGCGGAAGCTCTCAAGAGGAAAAAAAAAACGATTTTAAAAACATTCTTCAATAGTGTTCCGCTCCTATTGGTCTTAGCGTGATGATATATAGCCTATAACCATCCTCGATAAATGAGCTAATGAAAAGTATAAAAGATCTAAGAGAACAAACACCAGAAGCGAGACGGTCCCATCGTCTGCGCGTTCGAGGTCGTCCGCGAGCCCGCTGCTCCGACCTACGCGACGATGCGCAAGTCAAGCGCCCCTTCGTCCGCTCCGCCTCTTGCGTCGAGCCGACGATCCACAAAAGGCCCTTTTCAGGGCCAACCAGACCCCTGCACGACGACCGCTAGCCAGCCTACGGACCCCGCCGCCCCCTCTACCTCATCGACCCCTGCAATGCCCACTGGACTCCGCTCCGTGCCTGCGCCCCGAACACCGACACCGGATGCGCGTCAGCCGCTGGCCGGCGGGGCGTCCGCTGCGACAGAAGCGTACGAGAGTGATATCCTCACTCTCGCCCAGTTCATTTTAACTGGGGCTCTGTCGCAGGGGATGCTTCGCTGGATGGCGCTGTTCCTGCGCGTCCAGGAAGCCGCCTTCGAGGGAAAGCCTCCTTCCCCGGCTGACTCAGCCGCGCTCACCACCGCCGCCCGCGGCAAGCTCGCGCCGCCTGCTTACTCCGACGCGCCGACTAGCCCGCTCGGTCGAGCGCTGCGCCGCAAGCGCAGCGAACCCGAAGCTGGGCCCGGGCCCGATCGCGCTACGACATCGCCTGCAGTATCAGAAGCTCCACCGCCGATAAAGAAGCCTTGCACCACACCTCTCGCGCAGACTCATCCGCGCGAGAAACCAGAAGCCCCAGCGGCGCCGGTAGTGCGCGCACCCGCACCCGCCCCCGCTCCGCCGCGAAAGGTTGCCCGCGAGCAGTCTACTTACGCGTCGATCGCAGCGCCGCCCGCGTGCGATCCGCGTACTACGCCGGTCGACTGCCCGCGGAACCCTAAATCGCAGCCTTCGCGCGACAGTGCTGCCGCCGCGGCCGCGCGCGATACTCCTGCCTCTCCCGAAACGAAAGGCCCGCGCTACCCGCCGATTGTGGTCGAGTCCGCCCACGACTGGGCTAGGCTACTCCCACAACTAGCGGAACAGTTGGGGCACGGGCCCAACGTCCGCGCCTATGGAAACGGGGTGCGGTTCATACCCGAAGACATCGAAGAGCACCACATCACACTGAGATTCCTGGAGAAAATTGAGGGGGCGAGTTGGTTCACATACACCCCGCCCACCCAACAAGGCCTGAAGGTGGCAATACGCGGCCTTCCCAGAAGAGTACCCGCCGAAGATGTCATCGGAGCACTCCGGAAAGAGGGCTTTGTGGCAGATTACGCCCGCGAGATAAGCGGCCGACGTGGTAGATCCGGGTGCATATACTACGCCGTGCTCAAAAGGACGCCCGGGCTCATACCCGCGATATACGATGTGACAACACTTCTGTGCATGCCAGGAATCACCATAGAAGCCTGGAGAGGAGAACGCCGGCTGGCGCAGTGTTTCCGCTGCCAGCAGTTTAGGCACTCCTCTCTACAATGCCACCGACCGATCGCCTGTGTGCGATGCGGCGGCCCACATGCCGCCCGTCAATGTGACCGCCCGAAAGAGGAGCCGGCGACCTGTGCCAACTGCGGGGGCGCCCACACCTCAAACAATAGGAGATGCCCTGTGTTCAAAAGAGAGCTCAGGAACAGCCGAGCCGGGACCGTGGCCCGGACGACCGGAAGGCCCACGCAAGCGGGGGAGGCCACGATGGCACCTGCCAGCAACCCCCAACCCGCTAAGAGACGGACCAGGAAGAGGAGACGCCCACGCAAAACAGTGGAACAACAACCACTCAGAGACTGCCCACTTCAATCAGAGGACCCTAACTTAAACCCCGAGGAAAGGGACGTGGTCAAGAGGATGATCACGGGAGACTTGCCTATTGACGTAGAGACACGACTGGGACAACTGGTTGCGAGTCTCCTACATGCCACCACGGAAAGAGAAGCCAGGCTGGAGACAGCCTCCCCGCAAGAAGCCGAAGAAATCAGGGCAAAGGGCGAAGAGCAGGCTAAACGCATGTTCCAGGCCATCGGGCGAGAATTACGACGCCCCCACCAGACCGCACGCAAGTAAGAGCGAGACACCAACTCGCCGAGAAAACCTAAAGAGCGAGACGACAAGATTCGCAACAAGACCACAGGGGGCATGCTGTCTTCGACGGTACCACCCCCGCATATTAGACACCCCCGTTAATTCGGGGGGCGAGAGAAGCCACGGCCAGAGGGTTCGCCCTGATGCCGTCCCCCCGCACGCCCTCACAAGGGTGGGCGAGAAGAAACCCACGCTGACACCAGAAGCGACATCATTTTATACATTGGTAAAACGAAAACAGAATATATGTTTATTCTATTGAAAATTCAGAGCGGCCAATTCTGTACGTATCGTTCATAACTTGAACCACAAACTAATCTTTCAGTAGAAGCGTCGGGTCGGTTAATATTGGCGTACGTAAATAAACGACCCTACATCATCACTAACATTCTTTCAGACGGATGTTATATTTAGCGAACCGAAGCGAACAACCGCATATAATTCAAATTTTCAAGAGGTTATTTGGATGTTATGACGTTTATTTTTTTAACTTTTTTTTATTAAAATATGTAGATATATATACCACTAGCCTCTACCCTTTACTTCGGTCGCTTTTGGCTAACGCTAACACGCAGCGGAAGCTCTGTAGAGGGAAAAAACCCGATTTTGAAAACATTCTTCATCGAAGCTCCGTACCTATTGATCTTAGCGTGATGATATATAGCATATACCTTCCTCGACATATGAGCTATATAACACTGAAAGAATTTTTCAAATCGGACCAGTAGTTCCTGAGATTACCCCCTACAACGTCACAACATCACAACGTCACAAACTCATACACAATTCCATTATTAAATTCTACCCCTGCCCGCGACTTCGTCCGCGTAGTAATAGTTACTTTGGGCTAACGCTAACACGCAGCGAAAGCTCTCAAGAGGAAATAATCCCGATTTTGTAACTTTTTCATTAGTGCTCCGCTTCTATTGGTCTTAGCATGATGATATAGCCTATCACAATTCTCGTTAAATGAGCGATATAACACAGAAATAATTTTTCAAATCGGACCAGTAGTCCCTGAGATTACCCCCTACAACCTTACAAACTTTACCTCTTTATAATAATAGTATATATTATTTCTTTACGAAAGTCTTTTACTTACGTTTGAATTTAAAAAACTGATGATAAAGTGAGTTAATCACCAGTGTTTGTGATGTGTAGCGCTTCGTGACCCATGAATCTTTGGGATAGTGCGATTTCTTTAGATTTATTACTTCTATATTTCCAGATATAACGTGTTACGTACAATCACGAAACACATACATATTATACATAACACAATACAACACAACACAACACAAAACAAAAACATATTATACATACATATTTTTTTACTAATTTTAAAAATGGGAGTGAATTAGTTACGCTTTCAAGTCGTAGGCACTGAATCATTCATCATGAATTTCTTCATAGAGATTCTCAAAAGTATGGAAAAGGACATAGCATTCCTTTCATCGAGAAAAAAGTACTGTTCCCGAAGAAATAGGTCAAAAACATAAACGCGGGTGAAGTTGCGAGCAGAAACTAGTTTAGTAGATCCAAAAAAACTGTAATTTTAAAATAAATGGAGACGAAGCAGAGATAGAACCAGAAAATTATAACTGACATTTAAAAAAAAACGAGTCTATAAGAATTTTCACTTAGTTTGTAGAAGTAGAACACAACTATCTTTATTATAAATTTAATAAAGAGAACCGTTTTGTATAAATTGCTTGGAAACAAATCCCGAAATTAATTTATAAAGGAAACCTGACAGTAACGAAATTTTAATTCTGTACCAAGAAATATTATTTAGAATATTTTACAGTTAACTTGTTAGCAATTAACTCAAAGAGTTCGTAGCCCGAGAATACTGGAAGAGCTTGGCGTATAAATAAATAAAACAAAAAGGAATTTCTAATTAGTTTGTATAATCTAATATGTAATCTATACATATAACGCAATCAAGTGTTTGTTATTTGTTAAGCACAATTTCCAAAATAATTGAATTTATTTTCATTAGACTTTTACTGGCATATAAAGGACTTTATAAGGTATTAATTATCAAGACTGGTGTCGTATTAAAAACAAAGCGGTCGCTGAGTTTTCTCCATCTTGCTCTTTTATCCCGCTTTGGTTAGGTTAGGTTAGACTTGCAAAAAAGGATAACACGAACTTGCCTCTGGCGAGCGCGATGCATTTTAAACAAAACCTTTTTAAGGCAAGTATTCACCACGTATTTAACTTTTTTTGTAATTACACCGAATATGATTATCAGCGCATTCTGTTACAGACATATTTTTTAATTCGGGGCACAGGTAATATATATATATATGATACAGATTATATCAGATATAACTGATTATTTATTGCCTATTTAATTGTTTTCAAAAGAAGGAGGTTCTTAAGAAGATTATCTATATTTTTAATGTCTTTTACCTCATAACTTCGACATTTATAAACTGATTTCGATTATTTTTTATTGGAATGGAGACATTTTCAAGGAGGTCCCGTTATAATTACATTCTCATTGGGCCTTATGGGGTGTAAGGGGTGTCGAATAACATCATAAGACTTGAGACACCCAAGCCAACCTCACCTGCACGTGGTGCAGCCTGCTGAATAACGAACGAGGCAATGGCGCAAGCGGGGTGGTAGGGTTTTACAGCCCGACTGGGTCGCAACCACCATGTATATGGCGAAATAGCCCGTAATAGTGATTCGCTTCTACGGGTCGCGTTTCGGGATCAGCCTGTGCATATCCAGCTTATTACAGGCCGGCATAATAGTGGCGACCGGCGATGGACAGTGTGTCAATCGGTGGTCGCTATTATTTTTGGATTGTACTGTGCTTACCATCAGGCATAGAGCACTCACTTTGCCGTGCTACAATAAAAAAAAACTCGAATTTTGAAAATATACCAGTGAATTCATCAAAATCAAATAGACAATATACAGAAGAAATACATTTTTTTTATATCATAGGAGGCAAACGAACAGGCCGGTCACCTGATGTTAAATGATCACCATCGTCCCTACACACTAGCAACACCAGGGGAGTCGCAAGTGCGTTGCCAGCCTGTGCTAGGGGGAAAGGGGTAGTGGAGAGGGGAAGAGGGAAAGAGGGGAGGCGGGTCGCAACAATGCAAGCAGTGTTACTTGACGTCAGTGTTTCTATGAGAGGGTGATAATACCCCGGAGGTGCCGACCCATTCATGCTGAAAGTAGTAATAGCTTGAGCGTGGTTCTACCACCTATAAACATAATATTATATAACAAATAGGATATAGTGATTGAAGTATTCGTAACATTATGACAAACCAAAAGTAAATAGGTACGTAGTAATACGTCAAGAAGGTTAAAGTGTTATTTTTAGACTTTTTTTTAAAGTTGTATCTACATATTATTAATAAAATAATTAGAATATATTAAATATAACCGACGTAAGTATCTCTATTATAAGTTAAATAAAATATAGCTCAAGTACAGTCCTTGTCAAACTTTTTTACCGCTCTGAATATAGTTGCGCAGAACACGAATTTATGTATTTTGTACTATATTATATATACCGTCTAAACTTAAAGATAAATTGATGCTAATTATAATTAATTCCTATAATAATATTTTAACTGTGTTTTGTATAAAACTTTTCACTAGGTTATGTACAAGCCAGAACTTACAGCTATATTCAGAACGGGCAGAAAGATTGACGAGAACTATAACTTTTAACATGTCTAATAATACAAACTTTAAAATTTACTACAGTTTTAATGTAATACTTCAGCGTATTTTATACGAGAAGTAGGATATTCCGTAAAACACTAATCTGAAATACTAAAAGTGCATGAAGTTTCGAAATAAACTGCACGAAGCGCAAAACTATAATAAAGTTGAGAACAAAAGAAAACTACTGAATAAGGAAAGAATGAAAACGAGGGAGAGGAAAGCAATTCGTTTGAGCGATTGCTGTTTGTAAAAGAAAACTTGGGGAATTGAGGAAAATTTTACTCTACCGATATTGCTTCCCGATTGGTGAGAAAACTCCTACTATTTCGTAATATTATAACTTCCACAACTATAAAATATTTTCTTTTGCAATAATAATAAAAAAAAAATGATCTTATTTAACAAAAATGATTTACACGACATAAAAATCAACAGAAATCGACTAAAAATTCATAACAAACATGTCAATGCTGTAAGTGGGTTATTAGACAACTGAGATTAATAAAATTTAAAATATATTTATATATATACATATAAAAATAAAAATAAAAGCCTTTTATTCGCTACATACTAATACTACTATTACATTTTTATTGCTATTTTTTTTTATTCAAGAACTATATAGTACTCGCCTCGGCGGCGTGTGCCTTCCCCAAATTTCTCCATTCATCCTTCCTTGACGCTATTCTTGGCCATTTCCAACCGTACCTTTCTTTAAAAAGATCACTCCGCCTTCTTTTTTTCCTTTTATGCCCCCATGGTATCCATACTGTAACTTTTTCTGTCCATCGGTCGTCATGTAATCTATGTATATGACCAGCCCAAAATTCCATTGAAGTTCTTGTTCTTTTTTTAATATGTTACTTTTGTTTTTTTCTTGCTATTTCGTTTGTTACTCTATCCTATTAATTCCTAGCATGCTTCTTTCTATTTTCCTTTGATATAACGTTAATTTTTCTTCATCTGATCTTCTTAACGACCATGTTTGACAACCATATGTTAGACACGGTAATAATATAGCAGTTCGAATACTTTTTTTATATCTATTTTTATTTGTTTGTTTTTCATTATATCTTTGAATATATATACTTATATCTAACTGTTCATATTATACAACTTTAATACGTAAAGTACAAAAACACACACGGTTACTATATTTAAGCAGGAAATGAAAAATGTGGGTAGGTTTGTAAATTGACTTTAAAACTGTATTTATATTCGTTTCTTGTGTCTGTTTAAGGATATGAAGAATGTTTTTCAGTCTCCTTGTATGATAAGGATAATAGCCATTTTCGTACACTTGATTTTACTTCTCTTAATTCCCGGGTAATTAATTCACAGTGTTTGTTCACTTGTCTATATGTGAATGGGTGGGCAAACTTACTAAAGCGTTGAGCGAAAATATTGTTAACTTTGGCTGTTTTAATATTAAAGCAATGAGTGTAAGGAACGTCAAAGGAACTCGTAACATCGTTGTTTAATGGTAGGTGTTTTCTAATGTATTTGTGATGAGGGTCATTTTTTATATGTATAACTGTCGCACTGTAAGGACTTTGGACTCTTCATAGCTATTCATGTCTAATAAAATATTAAACTAGTTTGTCCCGCGGCTTTGCCCGCGTCTACTACAAAAATCAAGCTCCTATGGGCAGGTACCGACATCTGCGCTCTAGATTTAACTTGTTTATCATCTCGGACTACATAGTTATCTCATATAAGTACTCGGACGACCCAGCCTAGCTCGGTTCTTTAAAAAACATTTTTAAATTAAAATAAACTGTTAGGTTTGCTTCACAAAATTTGCATTTTTAATTTTAAAAAAAGATGGATTCTTTAAATGTCATTCGGATTCGAACTGGGGTTAGACGGATTTTCGAAGTAACCGATTTCCAACCGAGCTATTTTTGTTTTGACAGCGGCGGCGAAATTTACCTATATATTCTAGCTATATTTTTTCATTACCTGAAAACTAGGATAAAGAAGTTTTTTATGAATGAAAAACTATCTAAATCGATTTATCGTCCCTGAAACAATCTACACACTAAGTTTCTCGGAAATCGCAGGGGCTGTTTCCGATATTCTGAATATATAATAATATAAAAATATACAAGTATTGCTCGTTTAAAGGTATAAGATATGAGAACAAACGCCAAACATATAAAGTTTATAAATATAGTCTGTAACAGAAATATAAGATAAGTTTTTTTATAATTAAATAAGGTAGAAAAATTTACTGCAAGGGTAAAGTGAATAGTTGCGTAATACGTGAGGATATCTGGGATGGCGGGTTATCATTCGCGCCTAACAGGTAGCACCTGACTAAAAGCCGCTGCCAACAATTTTGACAGGACTTCCTATAACTTCCATTAGTCGAATATTTACCTTAAAGTAAATATTAAAATCAACTAGTTATACACAAGGTTTAGAGAATGATAATAATTATTTCAGTGGTTTCATAAATGAACTAAAGATAAATTGTTTATCAAGTAATTATTTATGTATTATATATTATGAATTTACATATCATATTATTATAAAATTAACCTGCTGCTTCTGAAGAACTTTTGAAGTTCGTTATTGACGTGACGGCTGTCAAAATGTTTTTTTTTTTATTTACATGTGTATATATGTTGTGTAAAATTCAAGCAGTAGTGTGAGTATTGCATATTTTAATTAATTTAATGTACTTCTAATGCATTTTATATAAAATAAATAGGTTTCTGCACTTCTCCGCCATATAAACTTGAACTATGCCAAATTTCAAGTTCATACGTTCACAGAGTTACCTTAAAAAGGGGTACAAATTTTTTGCTTCACGTATTAATGTATAGATTTGATACAGAATTATTCAGAGACAGTTCTAGGCTACTTATTCTTTGGTTTCCATTGAATTAGTAGTGGTAGAACCACACTGAAGCTATAATTGGTTTCAGCATGAATGGGTCGGCTCACCCGGGATAGTACCACCCGACCCACAGAAACACTGACGAGAAGTAATAGTGCTTGCATTGTTGCGTATCGTTCGATCAGTGAGAATGCCGAAGGACCAGCTCCCTCCCTCTCCCTTCCCCTTCCCCCCTCCCCACCAAAACAGGCTGGTAACGCATTGACTGCTCTGGTGTTGCTGTTGTCTATGGACGGTGGTGATCATTTAACATCAGGTGAACAACCTGATCGTTTGCCTCCTAATATATAAAGAAAAACTTTTGCTATTTTTTAATGTTCAATTAAGCGGGTAGAAATTTGCTAGTAATAGACAAAAACCTATTCTACTTCGTAATTCGATTTGTTACCCAAATTCCATTAGAGTCCATACAATTAAGATATAACTGCAGCTACATCTTCAAACAAAGGTACATTTGATTTGTAAGAACATATAAAGTCACAAATACAAACTATCTGTATTTCCATATATCGAAATAGATGTTTATGTAGGTATATATCAATTCATTAAAACTATAACACAACTGGACCAATCATGGTAAAATTTGACATACGTAAGTGCTTCATAATGAAATAGGTTTTGTGCAATTCGCTTTACTCTAACTCGTCACTAGATGGCGCTATATTATTATTAAATTTCATATTGTACTCTAACGCAGGAAAGTCAAATAGAGAATAAAATGTAAATAAAACGTATAAAAAATGTTTGTCTCAATATTCATAGGATACGTGTTTAATAAATGGGCCCCCGAAGTCAGTTTATGAGTTGAACGAGAGAGGTTTTTACTCAATGCCCAGAGAGTTATTTTCACACGTTTATGTATCATGTATTGAGGGAAAAATGTATTACCAATCTTTATACCTATTATGCCACGGTATAATTGACATTTATGCCAAACACTGAAATCCGTCCGGTTGTTTGATGGGCAGCGTAATTGATAGGCAAATAATCAAATAAACGTATTTTTACGGTAATTTAAACACAAATAAATATATGTTAGATATATTCTAAGACTTTCTTACTTAATACGAATGTGATTTCTTACGCTTTCAGGTTTTACTACCTGAATGCTTAATTACCTTTTATTCAGATATAAATGCTGTTGTCTGGAGATAGGTCAAATTTATGTTAACAGGAGCGAAGCCGCATTTTTTTTTTTTCGAACTGACTATGCTATTGGCCTTGCATGGCCTTCACAGCTTCACTGGACTACTAGCGAAGCAGCAAGCATAGATTAATTTTACTATAATTGGTCACTTTTTTTTTTCATTGTTTAGTATATTTGATTTCTAATTTTATGTAGTTATTTTAGGTAATAGTGTTAGGTTTTATAGCAAAGTCCTGAAGTACTTTACCGGATTGCCAGATAAGTTCAAGAAGCTTTTAAGACGGGTTTTAATATCTAAAGGCTTTTTCTATATCATAGGAGGCAAACGAACAGATGGTTCATCTGAGGTTAAGTGATCACCGCCGTCCATAGACACTTGCAACACCAGTGAACTCAAAAGTGCGTTGCCAGCCTGTGTTTGGTAGAAGGGGAATGGGTAGAGAAAGAGGTAGAGGTAGAGGTAGAGGCGAGCGGAGGGGAGGTCTTCGGCACTCTCACTGACCGAACGAAACGCAACAATGGAAGCACTGTTACTTCATGCCGGTTTTCTGTGAGAGGCTGGTATTACTCTGGGTGAGTCGACCCATTCATACTGAAACCAGTAATAGCTTCAGCGTGACTCAACCACCTACAGTAGAGAAGTTAAAATCCAATTATTCAAAGCATTTTCTCAATATTTTTATACGAGCAGTCTATGGATCAGCTTCAGTAAGAGGACTATGAACGCATTGCGTGTCCAATATAATGATATTTTTAGAATGTTATTGGGATTACCATTTTGAAGCGCTTCTGGGATGTTTGCAAATGCTAGGGTTGATGATTTTTATGCTATAATCCGTAGGGGATAGCATCAATCCTGGGTAGACTTCGCGATAGTCCCAATAAAAAAATGAGAACAATGGTAGACATGAACGACAGTCCTTTCATGAAGCACTGGATATATGTTGTTATATAATAGTGTGATGTTCATCATTTCATCTCGTTTCATATTCATTTGTATAAAAACATCAATTAATATAGTTATTTAATTTTATTTTTAAATTTACTACCAATTTATGTATTAGTATTGGTGGGAATAGGCCGTCAAATTTGGTCCAATAATTAGACTCCTTTCACCTCCATTAATTGCGGTGTTTATCACAAGGAGAGATGTGAATTGTATGTTTTTGCTGGTTGCGAGGGCAACGGTATTACAGGATATATGCTCGATCGTAGGATTCAAGGATATAGAATCGATTGAGCTGGGTAATAGAAGCATACACACTTACTTGGCATATATAGTGAGACAAATAACTGGCTTCAGCGCTGCTGCGGTGGATAAACTTGTATTATCATTAAGGGCGTTTAAATTAAAATAAACTGCCTCACAAAATTAGTATTTTTTCACATAAAAAAATATTAAAAAAGATATCTCTGTTATGATTATAATAATGGAATTATTTATTTAATAAATTGTTAGGTTTGCCTTACAAAATTATGATTTTTACAAAAAAATAAATTATATGCACTCGGTTTCGAACTGGGGTTACACGGATTTTCGAAGCAACGAATTTCCACCTGAGCTATTTTTGTTTTGAAATTTACCTTCATATCTTAGCTATAATTTTTCATTACCTTAAATCTCAGTTTAAAAAAATCTATGAAAAAAGTTTAGCTAGATCGATTTATTGTCCCCGAAACTACCTACATACTAAGTTTCACGGAAATAGATGACGCCGTTTTCGAGATCCTGAATATACACAAATATACAAGAATTGCTCGTTTCGTATTAGATTAGATTGGTAAAGAGCGGTCACGTTTTCTCACGGCGCGTATGCGTATATTACTGGTGGTGCGGACGATCAAATATCCTGCAGCGGTATGCTAAGGAAGGAAAAGACGTGGGGGAAAGAGGAACTGCCCTCGCGGATTACAACAAAACTAAATAAAATAACTACCAAGTATATCATTTGTTTTTGTTTTTATGGACCCTTGTTGTCTTATAAACAAATAATAATAATGGGAAAGCGGCTTCAATCACTGGCCTGTTTATTTAGAGATGTATCGAAGGAAACATTTGGCCATTGTATCATAATCGGTTTCGGTGTATTTATAAAGGTTGAGATTTAGTTGTTTTTGAAGATACGGCCCTTTGATCCCTTCTATGTATTATCATTACGTATGTAATATAAAATAGATTTCAGATTTTTTACCTTTGAAAGAGAATAACAACTTTGAAAATGCGTAAGGGTTCGAAAAACTGGAATGTTTAGGAGAGATGATTTATCTCTCAATGGAAAGGTAGCTAATGCCAATATAAGCTTTTGCACAGTGCTTTGCTTGTGTTAATATTATTATTAACTACTCTTCGTGAATAGTACTTTCATTTGGATAAAATCCTAATATCCTACGTCCTATAATACTCTGGCAACGTTTCATGAAATCTGTTGAGTAGTGAAAGTATGAATACGTAACAAACAAACGAACAAACTTGCTCACGCATCTACACATATATATACAATTCATTCATTCCTTTCTATCATGTCGACCTTTTTTTATCAACGTTGGGAAATCTCTTATGGATACGCCACCCTTTCGGGGGAGAGAGTGGGTTATGTCCGGCTCGCATAGACTAAAACCCCACGATGTTACGGTATTTGTTGGGGCAGCAAGGGATCGTACTTGCTACTCCGACCTGCGAATCTATAGGCAGTCAGTATACCTTCATATTACCACCACGTGCAGTCTTTTGTCGTGCTCGAATGAAACGAAATAGGTCACTTCCAAGGATATCCAGAACTCTATATAACTGCTATCCACGCCTTCTTCCTTCATCCTTCTTATATCGTCTCTATATCATCCAGTCACCTATTTTCTGGTATTGCATTTTCTCTATAGCTACCTTAGTCTATATCCTAAATAATACTATTAACTTTATGAGAATGTATGTTTGGTTATTGTCTTTTCACGGTTTAACTAACATACAACCGATCATCACACATTGCAAACACTGTCAGGGGTACAGACAACAACATAGGATACATGTAGTACCCATGAAGTATCCTGTGATTTCAAAAAGCGACAACCAATATTTAAGTAAGCTTTTTTTTATATATCAAAGGAGGCAAATGAACTGGTGGGTCACGTGATGTTAAGTGATCAGCACCGTCCATAGACACTAGCGACATCAGGGACGTCACAAGTGCGTTGCCAGCCTGTATATGGGAGAAGGGGGAGGGGAAGGAAAGAGGAAGGGACGTGGGCCTCCGGCTCTCTCACTGACCGAACGAAACACAACAATGCAAGCACTGTTATTTCACGTCGGTTATCTGTGAGAGGGGTGGTACTACCCCGGAGGAGCCGACCCATTCATGCTGAAACCAAAAATAGCTTCAGCGGGGCTCTACCACCTACAAAGCTTATTTATGACCTTATGTTTACTGGTACTTAGTTTACTAGTTGATACCAATATGATAAATCTCAATGTACTACTGTTGTACAATGTACTATGTTAACATCTTATGTGTAGTAGTCGCTATCCAGCCGGACAAGAACGTTATTTTCACTAATACTGAAGACGGATTGAAGTAGTTGCCAATGATGACAGCATCAGAATCAACAGAATATAAGACGTTGTGAGTTATAGTTAAATGGAGAAAAAAACTTTCTCGCATGTAAAAATAATAAGGCTAACTAATGTTTATAGGTCAAAAACTGCCGGAATTTACATATATGTTTATGGTCAATGCTTGAATGTAGGTGGAGGTGGTAGATCCACGCTGAAGCTACTACTGGTTTCAGCATGAATGGTTCAGCTCGGCTGGGGTAGACCACTCGACACACATAGAAAACCGAAATGAAGTAACAGTGCTTGCATTGTGCTTTGTTTTTCAGTGTTTTGATGCAGTTTTAAATAATGTATTTTATACCATTCGTTAGATTATTTACTAACCTATTTAGGGTCCCTTGTCCAATCGATGTTCGACCTGCAAATAATAAAAATATGATTACAACAAGCATTGATCAGACATATCTAAATACTTTTAAATTTATGTAATTAACAAGATCCCAATTTGTTTTATCAAAAAAAAAAAAAGAGATGGCTTCGTTGTTGATGAACGAATCCTACACTGAATTAAGTTATTGGTAACTAAAATTTAATCTTCTATACATATAATAAGAATGTATAATAAGTCTATATTTTGTGAAAAAAAAATGTTGCATGTGTCATAGAATAAAATACATTACTCAAACACTATCTGTTTTTAAGAACACGCATTACCGCTAAAGTACTACGTTCACGATAAAATTACATCTTCAAAATAAAAATAAAATCTCATCAATCAATCTTCAATATCCTCGAGTAACATTTAGTCTTGGTTTCGTTAAAATCGGTTCACTCTATCAAAGTTATTGCTATTTTAATGACGACGCGACTCAAGTACGAGAAAATAGTACATACGTTTTTTTTTTTATATCATAGGAGGCAAACGAACAGATGGGTCACCTGATGTTAAGTGATCACCACCGTCCATAGATACTTGCAACACCGGGGGGTCGCAAGTGCGTTGCTAGCCTGTATTTGGGAGGAGGGTGGGGGAGGGGCAGGAAGGGAAGAAGGAAGGGGAAGGGGAGGGTAGGTGGGTCTCCGGCTCTCTCTCTGACCGAACGAAACGCAACAATGCAAGCACTGTTACTTCACGTCGGTTTTCTGTGAGAGGGTGGTGCTTCCCTGGACGAGCCGACTCATTCGTGCTGAAACCAATAATAGCTTCAGCTTGGCTCTACCACTACCAAAAGTAATTAAATGGATATAAGTAAATGGACTTTTATTTTTTCTCGAACTGACTACGCTATTGGCCTTTATTTTTTGGCCTTTACAGCTTCACCGGACTAAAATGGACTTAATACATTCAGATGACTTTATTAGTTACTGTTCGGTGTACCAGGTTCCACGCGGACATCGTGGCAGGCACAATCCAGTAAAATAACCATAGCATTTTTTTTCTTCAACTAACTACGCTATTGGCCTAGCAAGGACTTAACAGGTTCACCAGACTACATATTAACATTCCTTTTCATAGATATTTTAAGTTTAGAAATCATTCGCCAAACGTTATAACTGTACTTTGACAATCGTACTCCAAAGCTAAGGTATAATATAGGTACATTTTTTCATCGGCTGAGTGCCTTAAGCGCTCGCCTTAGTAGTCCGGTGAAGCTGTTAAGACCTTGCTAGGTCAATAGCGTAGTCAGTTCGAGAAAAAAAAAAAGAAAAAAAAAAGTACATTTTAAGTTAAACCTTACCAAATATCGTTTTAAATAAATAAAAAACAAAAAATAAGCCTAAAAAAATTATTTAGATCTAAAACTTTTACTATCTAATAAAATAACAGATAAAGTTACGTCTCCCAAAAGTCAGTTACTGTCTCGTATAAATTTAAAGACTAGGATCACGTATTACAGATAGTGTGAAATAAATATTTCCCTTTTCTATCATAGGGTGAGTGTCCGATTTACTGTCAAGGGTCGTCTATACAGGAACCTCATCGTCTTTACGGTTGGCAGCACTCCCTGATACAGGTACGTAATCAGTTTACAAAGTTCTTGAAGATATTTTAT
>JACEII010000048.1:2253830-2337208 GCA_014332785.1 Antheraea mylitta
ACTTCAAAAACCTACAGCCTAAAACATGGAGTGACCAGTTCTTTTCACTTCAAAAACCTACAGCCTAAAACATGGAATGACCATTTTGTTATTATTTCTAGTATTAAAAGAACTTTTCACTTCAAAAACCTACAGCCTAAAACATGGAGTGACCAGTTTGTTATTATTTCTAGTATTTAAAGAACTCTTTACTTCAAAAACCTATTATAGAAGTGATAAAAAATACATACAATATCCGAAATATGATGCAAAGAACCGGTTAAAACTGCATTTACATATTCGACCAAACCAATTTCCATATTATTTGAGTTTTGAATTATCGCGTCTCGCGTTAACAATGAAATTTTGAATTGGTATTGTCATATGACAGGTGTCGCAAACTGCCGTCTCTATTGTTCATTGTATCGTCGTATTTGATCCGGTGTGTTACATTTTGATTTATAAAAAGTCCATTCATTGGCTTTTATATGATTCTCTCGGTTTATTTATACCGTATAAAATACTTGAATATTTATTTTTAGATCACTCTGTGTCTGCGATTTTGTTGCCGTAAAATTGTTTTGTTATTTCACGGGACTCATTTTTTGTCCGATTGCCTTTTGTTTTTTTAAAAACGAGTATCTATTTAATACAGTTCTCTCGTCAAACTTTTTGACCGCTATGAATACAGTTTCGTAGAACACAAATTTGAATATAATTACATATTGTATTTATTACTAACCTTGCACGGGTGCAACGAAATATTGTTATGGTTAGTTTTGATCTAAATAATATGTACAACGTATGTAATATATTTAATTGGATTCGGAATAATACTATATCGTATAAAATAGCTTGGTAAATAGCACACAATTATTTTTGTAAAAAGATAAATATGGTTACTGTGGGTTATCCATAAGAGATAAATATATAGCATCGTGCATCGTGGACTTTTTTATCTTTTTAAGATATAAAACTCCGCTGTACATTAATTTGATCTATCTCGTAATAGTCCGGTCAAATTAGACTAAAAAATAAGAGTAAAGTTACCTTAATTCCCACCAAGCTAAAAATCGGTAAGATTGTTTAAAATATCATTAAAAATAAAATTTGAAAGTTCCCCATCTTTCCCCTGTAAGGAAAAATTTTTATTCAAGGTCAAAGGTCAAAAAAAATGAGGTTTTCGCGATTTTCAGCAAAACGGTAAATTTTATCATGAAAATACCTCAGACAAAAATTGTAGATCATAAAAATATCTACAAGAAAATTATTAATACTTTTATCTCTACGAGCTACCGTTTTTAAGATATAACGATTCAAAAAATCCTGATCCTGAACCAGGATCCAACCAACTTGCTGAGCGCTTGCGGTTATCAAACAGAATTACACTAATCAATAAACATATGACTACTTTTGGAAAAAGAATTCCATGTTTTTAAAATAAAATTAATTTGAAATAAGAATTCATAGCCAAACAAACATTATTTTGATTTGAAATGGCCAGTACTGCAGAACGGCAATTTCATAGGTAAAGAAAGACCTATTAACATCACGCTAAGATCGGAGCGAAGCACTAATGATCAATATTTCAAAATCGTTCTTTTTTCCTCTTGAGACCTTCCGCTACGTGTTAGCGTTAGCCCATAGTCACAACTCTACGTAAACGAAATCGCGGGCAGAGACTAATAGTAAAATAAATATTAAAAGCATGGGTAACCAATAATAAAAATAGTACGGTGTCTGCTGTACGTTTGTCGATCTCTAAGTAAATAACAATAAAACTCATCTGGTGTGTGACTTCAAAATTTTTAATTTCGAAAAGCACACTCCAGTAAAGTTCGAACATCATTTGGCCCATATGCTTAAAAATTTATTGGGTTATTAAATTTTCTTTTATATTTACGATATTTTTTGTTGATACACTTTTACCGATATTACTAAGAACAATGAAAAATAAATTTAAAATTGAAAATAAATATGCATTAAATTTATATTAATCTGTTTATAAATCTTTCATTAGCTATTTTTAAAATGTTTTCCGGTCGATAGGATGTGAGCCAGATATGTTTTGTGCCAACAGATGTTTTGATAATGGTCGTTTAGGTATTTTGATAAAGTAGACGAAACGCTGAAATAGTATTTTCAGCGATTCTCATTCTGATAAATTCATTGTACATTAGAGAGCTGAGAGATCATTATAATAACATAGTCTACACAATTTTAAGCACTTGCCAAATTTTAAACAGATTTTATAAATTTTGAAGAATTACTTGAATATTTAAATACATTTAAGTAATTTCTTTTAAATAGATAAATAGCTACTTGAAATGTTTTAAAGACCTTTATCGTAAGGTCATCAGAGAGGGAGGTTTTGTAGGTCGTAGAGCCACTCTGAAACTGAAGGTTTCAGCATGGATGAGTCGCTCGTCCGGGCTACTACCACTCGACACACAAACACCGACGTGAAGTAACAGTGCTTGCATTGTTGCGTTTCGTTCGGTCAGTGAGAGCGCCGGAGGCCCACCTCTTGTTTCCGCTCCTCTCCTCTCTTGCTGTTAAAGCAAGTACTTAATACGTATTCAATAATGTCTGTAATAACACCGATAAAGTGTAAAAACATGTTACCTAAATTTTAGCAAACATAAAAATAATGAGATATGATTTCCAACAATGTTTTGTGAATGTTTTCATTTTAAAATTCGAAATATTTTTTGTCATAAACTTTGGTGTATGCCGACGGGCTGTCCCAACAGAACACTGCAGATGACAAGTCGATGACCGAGAATTAATTATAAAAAAACATTTCATATTCTGTACAATTCTCTGCTATGTTTAAATTTAAATGGAACACTTATTTACGTTTCTGACTATTAACAGACCATTTCATTACTGAGAACTAAAAAAATCATACTACTTCCACCATACAAATAGCATAGTAATCCTATTTACCGAGTGTTAATATGTCAAAATCGCGATATAATTGATATAATCTAAACTAATCTTTTATGAAATTTAATAGACTTAATTTATGGATTGAATTACTCGATATATAGATGCGTCACAGGCCGAACGCTCAGACCGATAGCGCTTTCTATCGCTTGTTCCACGCTCACGCTTGCACGCTCGGCTCAGGCGGAATGTGGTTTTGAGTCATGCTTTTTCATGCTTGCAGCCGGCGTTCCTCTATTTATATCAATTATTCCACTATTAAGTGATTTTGCATCGTACAAAAATTTATAAAATTACGCTAATTAATTTAGTTCGACGAAGCTCTGAAGGCTCATTGGGCAAATAACGTATAAGTTCGAAAAAGAAAACTAATGGAATGAATATTCGTTGTTCGTGTTATAACTCTCAGTGTAGCAAAGGTTATGTTCTCCCTTTTACAACTATTTTATTTTTTATGTTTTTTTTTTTATGTCATATAGGAGGCAAACGAACAGGCGGGTCATCTGATATTAAGCGATCACCGCCGTCCATAGACACTAGCAACACCAGAGGAGTCGCAAGTGCGTCGCCAGCCCGTGTTTTGTGGGATGGGGTAAATGGGCAATGGGAATAGGAGGGAAGGGGGAGAGAAGAGGGGAAGGGGAGAGAAGAGGAGAGGGGAGAGGATGAGAAATGGACCTCCGGCGCTCTAACTGACCGAACGAAGCGCAACAATGGAAGCAGTGTTACTTCACGTCAATTTCTGTGAGAGGGTGGTGATACCCAGAGCGAACCGACCCGTTCATGCTAAAACTAATAATAGCTTAGCTAATAAATGCAAGCACCGTTATTTCATGTCGGTTTTCTGTGAGAAGGATGGTACTGCCCCGGACGAGCCGACTCATTCATGCTAAAGCCAGTAATAGCTTCAGCGTGGCTCTACCACCTACAAAATATATTCTCTTTCAAAATGGACGATTATCAAATATGACGTAACAATTTCAAACATTGTTTTTAAGTAATCTATATATTTATTTAATGATAAAATCTTTAACGTTATCTTACGATAACTGTACATGAGTTTATGTCGTTATGGCTACTGAATAGCATTCATTAAGCTGATAGGACGATAAGAATCACTAATTATTTTATTTTATCATATAGATGATAATTAAGTACTTGTTTATTACGTGTTCACTTAAAAATGGTTAACCCTTCGGCTGATTTCTTCAGACCCAGCTCTTAAAATAGCGGATCGTGATTTTAATGTAGACGACTTTTTTAAATTATAATTTTACATTACGTAATTTGTTATTGTTAAAGTTTTTCAAATGTTGTGATACATACCTACTGTATTTTTTAATAAACATTGTCAAGAGTTTGTTGACCAGTGCTTCATAAGGTCTACATTCGTTTGTATGGAGCTTAAACCTTTACGATGTTATTACAAAAAAGTTAATTACGTATTAAATATTTGCTTTAAAAAGGTTTCATACTAAATGCACCGCGCTCACCCGAAGCAAGATCGCGCTATCCTTTTTTCGCAAGTCTAACCTACCATAACCAAAGCGTGACAACAGAGCAAGATGGCGAACATTTACCGAGCGCAATTCATCTAAAACGTAACCTTTTTAAAGCAAGTATTCAATGCGTATTACCTTTTTATAATAACACCGTTATAGTTTTGGAGTGTCCAAGGGTGAAGTTTTCTTATACTTTAAACTTTTGACCTCAATCTGACGTGGTGTTACTACAAATGGCAATGTGGGGTCAGATGGTTGGATATTAAACCTAAAGCAGGAGTGGGTGTCAAGAGCAGCTATCGAAACAAACCGAAAAGTGATTGGCGATAGATTTTTTACTTGAGGGTAATACCTTGTTGGCTTAGAAAAAGTATTACTGTCATGCTATTGTTTAAAATAGGTGTTTTCTTCCTCGAAAGCTGCGGTTACTTTGTAAGGATTCGAACCTACGTCAATGGAAACAGTGTTGGAAAATGTTAATCACTGAACCATCATCACTCCCAATCAACATTGAATGAACTTGTTATGCCAACTCTAACACTAAGTACTGAAAGGATACAAAGTATATGTAAGCTTTACATATTTGTTGTTCGTATCGTGAGTTTCAGTGCGAACAGTGTGAAATGTCCCTTTATTACCTTTTGGTTGTTGTATACAGCTTACTTCTTCACACATTACGATTATTTTTTTTTATATCAAAGGAGGCAAACGAACTGGTGGGTCACGTGATGTTATGTGATCACCACCGTCCATAGACACTATCAGGGACGTCGCAAGTGCGTTGCCAGCCTGTATATGGGAAAAGGAGGAGGGGAAGGAAAGGGAAAGAAGGAAAGAGGAAGGGACGTGGGCCTCCGGCTCTCTCACTGATCGAACGAAACACAACAATGCAAGCACTGTTATTTCACGTCGGTTATCTGTGAGAGGGGTGGTACTACCCCGAAGGAGCGGACCCATTCATGCTGAAACCAAAAATAGCTTCAGCGGGGTTCCACCACCTACAAAACAACCTACGATACTACCGCACACATCATTCTCATGATTAATAATAACGGATAACCAACAGCAGAATAACATCACTTCTATAATTTGTTAGGCATACGTTTGGGCACAATCTCACCTGATGGTAAGTGACGATGAAGCCAACGCTGGATCGCGCTTACCTGTTAAATGCCTGTTCACTCTACTCTTGAACACTCCTAAGTTATATGATGAGGGGAAGACGTACACCGGGAGAGAATTCCACACTTTAGCCGTACGTATAATAAACTTAGAAGCAAATCGCTTTGTACGGATCTTGGGAATATCAACCACATACGGATGGAAGCCCACACGGCGTCTAGTCGTCCTCTGATGGAATGGGGACGGTGGAATTATAGCATGTAATTCCTGTGCACACTCTCCAAAGTGTAACTTATAAAACACTGAGAGACAAGCTACCTACCGTCGATGCTCTAAACTGAGCATTCTTGTCTCTCACAGCGTTTTTATTAGTAATAGTTGTAACAACATCGTATATATTTTATAAGAACAGTTACACTTCTTTTTAAAAAATGTATAAGTGATAGAGATCTGTCGTTGTCCGCATCATACTCAAAAACTATAGGGAAGAGTTTGATTTTTTTATTTCACTTTTTAAATAATTGGTTCAAGACGATATCTTCATTCAATATAATAAATGTTTTAAGAAACTACGATTTTATGAGCATTAAGGCTTCAGCGATGTTTTTTTTTGTCGTGTAGAAGTGGGGCAAGCGGTGTGATTCTTATGTTTATATCCTTTATTTTGAATAAAAAAAAGTTTTTTTTTTTTTCGAAATGTCTACGCTATTGACCCAGCAAGGTCTTAACAGCTTCACCGGACTACGAAAAAAAAAGAACATTCGATAGTTCCAAAAATATTTTATATTTCATACTTTATATATCTACATATTTTCTAAATCTCTGTCGCATGAACCGAACTATTTTATTCAACGGGTGTTCATTTATTGTATACATTTCTCTCTAACCCTACTCTGAATATTTAATTTCAACCTTTAAGTCGTGAACGGGCCGTATACATACGTTGGTAGGTTATATATTTTTTGTTTCATTTGAGTGTTTTTTTATTAAAAACTAAATATTCAATTAAAACAGTTGTTATTGTTATTTGAAATGGAAGTAAAAGTATATATTAAATACTAGCTGTGACCACGACTCCGTCCGCGTGGATCCTTATACAAAAAACAGTGATCAACAAAGTCATGTGAATATATAAAGTCCATTTACTTATCTATTTCACTCTCGTACTTATGTCGCGTCGTCATTAAAATTACATTAACTTTTGATAGAGTGCACCGATTTTAATGAAACAAAGACTAAGTCAGTCTTGAGGATATACTTTATGATTTTATTGTGAACCCGGTACTTTAACAACGATGCGTGTTCTTACAATACATTTTGATAGGTGATACACCCACACTGGAATTATTATTGGTATCAGTTCGAATGGGTCGGCCCGTCCGTAGTAGTATTATCCTCTCACAGAAAAGCGACGTGATGTAAGTGCTTACATTGTTGGGTTACACTCGGTGAGTGAAAGCGTCGAAGACCCACCTACCTAACTTTTTCCTCTCCCCTCTCCATTTCTCTCTTTCTCCCATTCCCGTCAAACACAGATTGGCAACGCACTTGCGACTCTCCTGGTGTTGCTAGTGTCTATGGACGGCGGTGATCACTTAACATCAGATGACCTGTTCGTTTGCCTATATATATATAAAAAATAGATACCTACAATTTTTTTTTTCACGGAAATCAAAAAAGTACAAACACGTTAGATTTACATCCTTATTATATGTACGGTATATCTCAAATATATATAAACCTGTTTCAATTATATTTTTAGATGCGAAAGATCTTAATAAACCTAACACTCGATTTCAGCGACATCTATCGTTTGCAATTATACATCCGAACTATACAGGGACTCACTCAAACATATATCCAGCTGGTATGTGAGAAATCCTTTAAAATAAGCCTTAGACCCGTTCGCAAAAAAGACAACGACTTGGTTATTAATTAGCTCTTTCTCTGGGATAACTTACCAAGTGATAATTGATCAGTTAGCGAGTGGGATGACAAATGATTAATTACAAAAATGACTATTAAAAGATAGGAGTTGGTATTAGATGGGTGAAAATGTAGGGTTTTATGTATTTTTAATGCCTCATTATAACAAAATAGTGATAAAAAATTGCCCAAAAAATAAATGTCAGGTACAAGATGACGCGGAAGAAGTTCCGCGGCCAGGCGCCCCCGGCAACAGAGACTATTCAGCCGGAGGTGATTGAGAGGGTCGTGGGAGCATTGTTCCCCGATCCCCCGGAGCTCCTCCCTCCTCCCATGCCTCCTCTTCAGGTGGTAGAGGAGGCGCCGATTGACCCTCCCCCTGTTACGGAGGGGGAGATGGGGAGGGTGATTAAGTGCCTCCGCACTACAGGACGCAAGGCACCCGGCCCTGACAGGGTCCCGTGCCTGGTGCTGGCCATTGCGCTGGACCATCTTGTGCGGTGGCTTCGCGAGCTGTTTAGCTGCTACCTGGCGGTTGGGCGGTTCTGGTCGGAAGACCGGGCGGCTGTGCCTGATGGCGAAGGAGGGCCGCCCTCCGGACTGCGCGTCCGCGTATCGGCCCCTTGTGCTGCTGGACGACACCGGGAAGGTGCTCGAAAGGATCGTTGCCTCCCGGGTCGTTCGGTATCTTGAGGAAGTGGGCCCGAATCTGTCGGACGCGCAGTTCGGCTTCCATTCGGGGCGTTCCACGCTGGAGGCCCTGACCCTCCTGAAAAAGGTCTCCATGGAGGCGACCTCTGAGGGTGAAAGAATATTGGCGGTGTCCTTGGACATCGCCAACGCCTTCAACAGTCTGCCGCACAGTGTCATACTGGAGGCGCTCCGATACTTCGGAGTGCCCCTGTATGTGTGTTGGAGGCGTATCTCGAATGTAGGGAGGTCGTCTTCGTGGACGCTAGAGGCAGGATGGTCCAGCGCAACACGGCGCGAGGAGTTCCACAGGGGTCGGCGCTGGGGCCACTTCTGTGGAACATGGGCTACGACTGGGTGCTCCGCGGCGCGCTCCTTCTGGAGCGCGCCTCATTTGCTACGAGGACGACACCCTAGTCGTAGCCCGAGGGGGGCAACTCAAAATCTATTGCGCCTCGCCACGGAGGCTGTCACTCTCGTGGTCGGGCGCATCAGAAGACTGGGCCCCGAGGTGGCCCTCGAGAAGACTGAGGCCCTCATGTTCCATGGGCCTCGGAGAGGGCCGCCTCCAGAGGCCCACATTTATGTGGAGGGAGTCCGTGTCAGGGTGGGGACCCGGATGAAATATCTGGGCCTCACCCTGGACGAACGCTGGCGGTTCGAGCCCCATTTCAAGGGGCTCGGACCGCGCATAGTCGGGACGGCAGCGGCGCTCGGACGACTCCTTCCCAAAACGGGGGGGCCGGGTGCCACCTGCCGTCGTCTTTACATGGGAGTAGTGCGGTCCATGGCCGCCTACGGGGCACCGTTGTAGGTGGACGCCCTCAATGCCACCAATATCCGTGCGTTGCGAGCCACACAGTGTACTGTGTCATTGAGGATGATACGGGGTTACCGGACGGTGTCCGCGGCGGCAGCCATGGTGCTGGCCAGCTCCCTACCCTGGGAGCTGGAGGCGGAGGTGCTTGCCGCCGTATAAACGCGGTTAAGAAACGGATGGGGGAGCCTTTAGCTCCCAGGGAACTGGAGGAGAGAAGAGAGATTGAGAGAGGGCTGAGAATGGAGAGGTGGGGGCGGGACCTGGCGGACGCGCAGTACGGTAGATATACAATCGACGCCGTCCGCCCGGTCCTGCCCGAATGGTGCAACAGAAGATGGGGCTCCCTGACGTTCCGTCTAGTGCAGGGGCTGACCGGGCACGGGTGCTTCGGTTGGTACGTGTACCAGATAGCACGCAAGGAGCCGACCGTCGTATGCCATGAGTGCGGTGCTCAACCAGACACCGCGCAGCATACACTATCCGAATGTGCTGCGTGGGAGGAGCGGCGCCGCATTCTGGCTGCGGCGGTAAGTGAGGATCTCTCGCTGCCGAGCGTTGTCAAAGCCATGCTCGGCAGCGAGAATGTGTGGAATATTGTTGCCTCCTTCTGTGAGGAGGTCGTCTCGCAGAAGGAGGCGGCGGAGAGGGTTCGCGAAGAAGACCCTCTAAGCGGCTCCCTCCGCCAAAGAAGAACTGGTAGGATGAGGCGCCCGTTAACGCTGTATCCTTACAAGACGAAGGCCCGGCGGCGGCACTTCTGCTGCTGGGCCACACCGCTGGGGCGGCACAATGAAGTCTATAGAGATCTCGTGCCGCCTCAACTATAGCGGAAGACGTACACCGTGGGGTTTTAGTCCGTTGGAGTCGGACATAACCCACCCCTTCCCCCGGGAGGGTGGGCATCCATAAGGGATTTCCACACGTTAAAAAAAAAAAGCGGTGAACAACCTCACTTAGGGGTATGAAAAATAGACAGTAACCGATTCTCAGACCTAATAAATATGCATAAAAAATTTCATAAAAATCGGTCTAACCGTTTCAGAGGAGTACGGCAACTAACATTGTGACACGAGAATTATATATATAAAATATTTAAGTCATAACAGATAATAAGTCATAATGTAGTGCGTAATGACTAGAGACGTAACCTTGTACCTTGAATATAAAGAAAAATATTTTTTCGTATCTACGAATATAGATAGTATAGGCATATTTTTCATGAAACTAGCATTGAAACTAGAATCTTCGACGTCTAAAGTTAATGTTTATTGGGTGTTTTTCTACAGTTATCTTTTCAAACAAGGTTATATGACATAGACTGATAACACATTCGGATTTTTAAAAAACAAAATTAATCCTTACCATACCATGTTGTAATTAATGAGGTGTTTTAATGCTTCATAGAAGTGGTACGCATTCGCAACCTATTTTAAACGAGCTACAAACACGTTTCATTCTTGCTTTCGCGGGCTACAAATATTCAGGCGTTAAATAAAAAACGTAATTTCAAATTAACAATGTATTAATGTAGTGAAAAATGATTGTCCAATAAAACAAGTTTGGTGTAACCCTTATATCATATGGAAGATATTGCGGTCGGGTTATCTGAGATCTGTTTTTTTTTTTTTTTTACTTCATTTTTGGCAATCAATCTTTCAGATTATTACTGCCATTGTCGCGTAGTCAATAATATTACAAGCGTCGTACGATAATTTCAATATTAAGCATCGTGTGAATCAATATTCTAACAAGATGGTAGATCCCTTGTTAGAACCTTCTAGGGAGTTTTTGTGGCATCTCAGAATTTCATGCTCCTTGTTATTATTTTCCATTCATTCACTTATGCACAATAAACTAACTATATTGCGTTAAACACCACCAAATTTACACAATATAGAGTCAAATAACACAAGACTTTGAATAAAATATAAAATCCAGAACATGACAGACTAAAATCCCGCCAAAAACTCCTTATAGTTTTTTTTTTTTTAACTTTATTTTTGGCAATTAATCTTTCAGATTATTACTGCCATCGTCACGTAGTCGATAATATTACAAGCGTCGTGCAATCACTTCAATATTGCGTCGTGTGAGTCAATATTCTAACAAGATGGTGGATCCCTTGTTAGAACCTGCTAGGGAGTTTTTGTCGCATCTCAGAATTTCATGCTCCGTGGTATTATTTTCTATTCACTTCACTTATGCACAATAAACTAACTAGATTACGTAAAACTCCACCAAATTTACAAAATATAGAGTCCAATAACACAAGATTATGAATAAAAGATAAAATCCACTACATGACAGACTAAAATCCCGCCAAAAACTCCCTTATAGTTTTATGGGCACGGAATTTTAAACATTTGTAAATAATTTATAATCAGGTGGGTCATGATAACATACACATACGTAAAGTAATATTGTAACGCCATACTAACTTAGATAAAGTGTGGTAGTAAGATGGTATATTCTCAATATAAGTGCTGAAAAAGAAATAATTATATGTTGCTTAGATACGGGTGGATTGACGGGGCAGACGTCAAAAATAAGCTAGTTAGCCAATTTTAACATGACGTTTTTACTTATAATGTTATTGGTTATGTTATTAAGTAACCATTACAAGAAAATCTCAACCTGAGAAACGGTACTGTAGTGCAGTTATGGTATTCAAAGGTTTTTGGTGGTTTCTTAATAATCATCCTGATACAATTTTTATTTTGTATTCTTTTTGCGTTTGAACACGATCTCACCGGATATTAAGTGACGATGTGAGTTTTTTTATATCATAGGAAGTAAACGAACAGGCGGATCACCTGATGTTAATAGCTTCAACGTGGCTCTACCACCTACATAAGATAGAATGCATGCTAAGCCAAAAGGCTCTTAAGTGCTGCTGTCTGAGCACACCTCTATGTGCTTAACGATAAATTTCCACCATGCAGGTGGTACTCATGCAAGGTCAGTTAAACCTTATGCACTGGTTTCATCGCGATATTTTTATATTATCCGATACGAAATACATATAACAGTTTTTGAGGCATATATACTTAGTACACATATATGTTTCAACAACTTATAAATGTATGAATAGTTAGCTTTGGTTAGCTCAAATAGGTCGCGAATTTCATGTATCAGGCAGTAGCCCAAGCCGTAGTGTGCCGTATACCCTTCAGCTAGTTGTCAAATAAAATCGACTGAGTAACCAAAGCGCTCGCCTAAGTAGTCCGATGAAGTTGTTAGGACCTTGCTAGGTCAATAGCGTAGTCAGTTTGAAAAAAAAAAACACGATGTTTTTCTTAATCGACATATCAGTATTTTTAAGTCAGCTTAATTTTATTTGGACACGGAATATTCCGTTACAAAAAAGAATGTGAAAAGTCGAAGTCATAATAACATTTACACTTTTAAATGATTACGTAAAACTTTGTTAAAATCTCATACTATTGTTTGCGAGTAAAGTGTGAGAAAATATATAATGTATTTATTTTTAAGAATATATTATGTTACCAACGTTTTATAATGGCTTGCGATAACAATTTTGTTGCTGTTTTATTTTCGTGTTTTAAAATGTTAGATATAGTGAATAATAGTTAGTGATGTCAGAAAAGAAAAATATTCTAATTTGTAGTTTTTATCATTTTGTAACTATAAAAAATGTATTCACAATTTTGTTTTTGAAGATATACTCCTTTTGGCGCGTTAGGGAAAAATGATGAGAGTATTTTTTTTACGATGCGCGCGCACACTGTCACGAAAAACCGACAACCTGAAGTTACCTATAGTTAACATTTTGTTTCTTTGTATTAAAACTTTCAATGTATTAAATACCTTTTTTTTCTATTGTTAGTGTCGTTTTTCTACAAACGTAGACTAAGGCAAAAGATAAAATTTATGAAAAGATTTCTATCTTTTTAAGTCAAAGAAGTATAAATTCTAACGCGTGTACATAAGTACACACACACTTTTTTTATGTCATATGAGGCAAACGAACAGGCGGGTCACCTGATGTTAAGAGATCGCCGCCGTTAATAGACACTAGTATCACCAGGAAAATACGTTGCCAGCCTGTGTTTGGGTGGAAGGAAGGGAGGAGAGGGGAGAAGGAAGGCGAGGTGTACCTCCGGCACTCTCACTGACCCAACGAAATGCAACAATGAAAACACTGTTACTTCACGTAGGTGTTTCTGTGGCTCGGGTGGTAGTACCCTGGACGAGCTGACCCTTTCATACCGAAACCAGCAATATTTATTTTTTGACGAAAACCTGTCTAATAAAAACAGATACCTAGATTCACAAAATGTAGAAATTACACGTAGGGGCAAACTAGTGTGACTCAAAATTTATTTCTTTTTTTTTTCTAAATGACTAACGCAATGGCTTGAAGGAGTTTTACTAGGCCAACAGCGTAGTCAGTTCGAGAGGAAAACCCCGATTTAAACATTTAAGACTTACGCATGCCGTGTAAGAAAGTACAGGATTATTGATAGTTTGAAGCTTTGATTGCGACAGCTACTTTAAAAATATAATCTTTAATGGTCGAACAGAATGCTTCGGCCGATGTTCATTCAATTTAATATTTTAAGTGGTTCGATCGTTCGTTTATGTGAAAAGCGAATTGATTTAAAATACAACGGGTTTGAGTTGTTGTATCACAATGCAGTTTAAATAATTGTTCGCTTTGTGAATCGTAGTTTCACTGAGGGGTTATTAATATTGTTACAATGTAGAGAAATCAGGGTAATATTTGTTGTTCTGTTTGTTATAAATTGCATGAGTCATTGTATTTAGTTATTCGTTCAACTGAGAACAAATATATTATTTCTTTTTTATTTGCAAGAATTATTTCTATCAATTCAATTTCGTCGGGATTAACTTAATGTTATCACAGAACAAGACATATATGTTGAAGTTTATTATGGAATATGAAATACAATTTTTAACTTATTTTTTACTTACAATTAGTTTTATTATAATTGACATACGTTACCTACAAAATAAAGAGCACGTTAACGCACACATACGTAAAGTAATATTGTAACGCCACACTTTCTTAGACAAAATGTGGAAGTAAGATGGTATATTCTCAATATCGTTGGTGAAAAAGAGATAGTTAGTTATATGTTGCTTAAATACGGGAGGATTAACGGAGCAGCCGTCAAAAATAAGCTAATTAGCTAAGTTTCAACAAGGCGCTCTCGAAGCATTTATGACTTATCTACAACTTTTTACTTTTTTTTTTCGAACTGACTACGCTATTGACCTAGCAAGGTCTTAACAGCTTCACCGAACTACTAAGGCGAGCGCTTAAGGCACTCAGCCGATTTTATTTGGGCAACTAGCTCAAGGTTGCACGGCACACCTCGGCTTGGCTGTCGCCTGTTACATGCAAACTCGCAACCTATCTTAGCTAACCTAGCTAACTATTCATATATGTTTGAGTTGTTGAGACGCATATGTGTACCAAGCATACACGCCTCAACAACCCCTCCATATATTTTTTATCGGAAAATTAGAGTTTTTTCAGTGCGATAAGGGAATAAAATAAAACCCTTCCACTTCCATGTGCAAGCGTGTAGGTATGCACGTGTGGGGGGGTGAACGTGTAGTGTTGTAGCAGTGATGTAAATTTTTGTGTCACTATATCGCGCAAGTAACGCTCTCAAGGTATCCCTGCCGAGGGATTGAACCTAGACTTGAGCCGCTGCCGATGGGTGCCTAATCTGGTGTGCGGGAGCGAAATTTAACCCCAGACCACGGCGGCGTGATCTGTGGTTACGAGGGCGTGGGCGTGAGCACGCTCTGTTTGGAGAGACAGGCTGGTACTGATCGTTCACTGCCGTTATTTCATCAGAAGGGTCGATTAAAATATGTCGCGGACGTCTATAATAATGCGCAGCGTTCGGTACGGGTTCGTATTGTGCGGCGGATACCACTAACGGACTGGGAAACTTTTTATTTATAATATTACTAGCCTCTACCCGTGACTTCGCCCGCGTGGAATAGACACTTTGGGGTAACGCTAACACGCAGTGGAAGCTTTCAAAAGAAAAGAAAAAACAAAGTTGAAACATTATTCATTGGTGCTCCGCTCCTATTGGTCTTAGCGTGATGATATATAGCCTATAACCATCCTCGATAAATGAGCTATATAACACTATATGAATGTTTCAAATCGGACCAGTTGTTCCTGAGCTTACCCCCTACAATGTCACAAACTCACAACATCACAGAGTTTACCTCTTTATAATATTAGTATAGAGGTATAGATTCTGTCAAGTATGTTGGCGAAGACCATTTATAACTTGAAAAAATGAAACAAAAAAAGCATCTTCGCTTATTGCTACCAGAATTTGAGTAATGAGAGAATTACACGAACGCTACAAATGTATTGTTACATCTAGTTTTTGCCTTGAATGATAAATATGAACAATTTATATTGTTCTTAAAACCAACGAAATGGTTTGTTATATTGTCTTGCTTTTTCGTGTATAATAATTATGATCCCGTATTTATTAAAATGCATTCATTATATGTAAATACAATTTGTGAAACAAGTAGTTATTTTATAGTTTATTTTGTACTCGATGCATACCCCGGCTTCGTAAATTATTAAATTAATAGCGATTAATAACGTCATCGGAATGTATTAAGTTCATTTATTTATATACTTTTCTCTCAACCTTAAGTCGCGTCGTCATTTAAAGGTATATCGTAACGTTTGATAGATCGAACCAATTTCAATGACATAAAGATTAAATGTTACTTTATGATTTTTTTGGGAGAGGTTTTATCAAGAATATAGTATTTTAGCGGTGATGCGTGTTCATACAAACAGACATACATTTCTAAAACTGATGTAATTGTATTTTATTACTCATACATAGACATTGAAATATAAATAGTATACACACGTAGACGTACTTTAAACTTTACTTATCGTATTTTCAGGCTTATGGTGGTCAAGATGCAGTCGAGATAGTAATTGGGCTTTTCCCTACAGGCACATTTTTTTTGTAATATTGTATACCATTTGTAACTTTTCAATATCTATATTTTGCTATTATTATTATTTGTGTAGATATTATAAGTACTGTATGGGTGTAATATTTTTGTCAAAAAACCGACTACACGTCCGTACATTACTTTGGCCCCTCATTGAAAATCAGCGCTGCAGTACCACCCAGTTGTACTGCAGCATGTAGCTGAATGGGGGTGTCATTGTTGGATTTTAACTTTTTCTAACTTGTTGTATACACTGTTTTCCAACAATAAAGAATTTTTCTTTCTTTCTTATACGTTAGATTTACATTATTATTGTATGTATCAATCCGTACCTACTGAGAGAGTTTATCGCGAACAGACACGGCAAAGGATTTTTTTTTTTAATAATATGTAATGATAAGAAGACGAGTATGTATTAGATCAATTTAAAAACATATCTTGTCAGGAGTTTTTGGCGGAATCTTAGAATGCCATGTAGTAGTCTTTATACTTTATCCATAATCTTGCGTTATTTGGCTCTATATTGTGTAATGCTAGTGGTACTTGACGTAATATAGTTCGGTGATTGTGCACAAGTGAAGTGGATCGAAAATAATACCACGGAACATGGATTCCGACTTGCTACAAAAACTCCATATAAAGTTCTAACAAGATGGCCACCATTTTGTTAGTTCATTGAAATAATCGCAAGAAACTTATAATATCATTACGTATTCGACAATGACATTAATAACCTAGTAAAGGATTGGTTGCCAAAATAAAATATATAACATATCTTGTCAATGACTTTAACTTAAAAGACAGTACCTGGACAACCGAAGCTAGCTCGGTACTTTAAAAACATTTTTAAATTTAAATAAATTGTTACGATTGCTTTAAAAAAATACGTGTGTCACTCGGGGACTGCCGAGGTAAAGCTATTGCATATTTTTATTAACTTATGCCATTATAACTATTTATTTATTTTATTTATGCAGTATTATTTTACTTTGCTTTTTTTTCTTTGATATTAATTCAAGTTACACTTTTTGAGCGTGGTGACCGATAAGAAAACATTTTTTTTTCTTCTATTAAATAAATGTTCTCATTTGTGTACAAAGTGTTTTCCTGAATAACCTACATGTATTGTAAGATAATAAAAATATTTAGAACATTATTAACAGAAGTTATCTTACAATACATATAGGTTATTCAGGAAAACACTTTGTACACAAATTATACGAGTACAGATATTCACTGTTGTACATAGATGATAAATACCTATACACCATTATACTTTCTCACGAACAGCTGATTACGTATTCGTCCGATTTCGGAGCAGCTCGTCTCGATCCGTGCGAGCTTTGTACAGTCGTACCATATATACGTTAAGCGAACGCTCGGCCGAGCTACATGGTAGGCAGAGTGGGGAGTGTTAGGTTTTTTCGTTACGGAATTTTTGGATTCGGTCTCCACGCTCAAGGCCCGCGATACAAGCTATGCAATAGCTTAAAAATTATCATTTAAAAATATGCCTATATATATACGTATATATATATTTAAACAACCGAGCTAGCCTCGGTCCTCCAGGTACTGTCTTTTAAGGTAAATTCATTGACAAGACATGTTATTTATTTTATTTTAGCAACCAATCCTTTACTAGATTATTATTATCATTGTCGAATACGTAATGATATTACAAGTTTATATATACACTCGGATTCGAACTGAGGTTACACGGATTTTCGAAGCAACTAAGTTACCTTTATATTCTAACTATATTTTTTCATTGCTTGAAAATTTAATTAAAAAAAGTTTTCTATGAAAAAAATCTACCTAGATCGATTTATCGTCCCTGAAAATATCCACATATTAAGTTTTACGGAAATAGATGACGCAGTTTCCGAGATCCTAAATATATACAAATATAAAAATATACAAGAAATGTTCGTTTAAAGGTATTAGATAGATTTCAAATTAGGCGCTATAATAAAAAAGTTGTGTGAAGATTATGGCGATGCAAGATTATGTAGGTAACTAAAAAAGGCACCTAACTATGACGAAGGACGTTCTAGTGTATTTTTTACAATCGGTTTGTTTGAGATAGGTCTTAACTTTTATTTCTTTATTCTTCCATATATATCTACCTAAATATAAGTCTAACGTGTCTGTACTTTTTCGATATTCTTGGAAGAAATAGTTGTAGGTGTCTAGGAATAAGTAATAAAATACATGTCTGTCTGTTTGTACGAACACGCATCACTGCTAAAGTACTGAGTTCACAATAAAACCACACCAAGAAAAGCATAAAGAATATCTTCGAGCATAACTTTAGTCTTTGCTTCATTACAATCGATCCACTTTATCAAAAGTTATTGTAATTTGAATGACGAAGCGGCGTACGTACGAGAGAAAAATAGATAAGTAAATGGACTTAATACATTCAGATGACTCTATTAATTACTGTATTATACATAAGGTTCCAAGCGGACGAAGTCGCGAGCACAGCTAGTATGAAATAAGCATGATCTTTATTCAATAGGAATAATAAAAAAAGTGTTTGTGTACTTATACACACTTGTACACGCATTAGAAGTTATACTTCTTTGGCGTAACAAGATAAAAATCTTTTCAAAAATTTTATCTTTCGCCTTATTCCTCGTTTGTAGAAAAAACGGCACTAAAAATAAAAAAAGGTATTGAAATCATTGAAAGTTTTAATAGAAAGAAATAAAAACAACAAATATAAATAAACAAAATGTTTCGACTATAGCTAACTTCAGGGTGTCCATTTTTCGTGACGGTGTGCGCGCGCATCGTAAAATTTACTCTCATCATTTTTCCCTAACGCGCCAAAAGAAGTATAATTTCAGAAACAAGGGAAAATGATGTGGTAAAATAATGTGGCTTCATTAAAATGGTACAGCATATGTCCCGAATGAGGGTTACCGTCTTTACTGGACCAAAAACATTTCAAACCATAAAAGGTTATTGCTACAGTGGCGAATACACGGATAAGGTTATAACGTTTTGCGTCATTCAGCTAAAACGTGCACAAACTGGAGGTATACCCTTTTTAAAATGTATTTCTGTTGTAAAAGATACACCGAGCGTGTATTTTTTAACGAAAAAGGTTTACATTACTTATTGACTGAAAATTACTTTTTTACAGACTTTACGCAGATTGTTTTTTTTAAATATGAAATCTACTAGGTAACCTTCGTTTATTAACCTAACAATTGATTTACAATTTGACTTGACGTATATAAGATACACATAAAACGCGGCATAATTTTTTATTTCCGTTGCCTTCGTAAAAAGTTGTCGTAGATTTTTTGGTTTCAGTTATTGCATTATAAGAAAAAGGCAAAGGTATCTAGACCTTGCAGCCAAGTCAACGTCATTTCTTCTTCTTTTTATATTTTATTTTTGGTAACCAGTCTTCTTATAGACTATTACTGCCATTGTCAAGTGAGTAACGATATTACAGGTTTCTTGTTGTAATTTCAATGAACTAAGAAGATGGTGGCCATATTGTTAAAACTTTCCTGAGAGTTTTTTTTGGCAAGTCAGAATCCATGCTCTGTGGTATTATTTCCGACCCACTTCACTTGTGCAAAATAACCAAATTATAACGTAAAACACTACCAATATTACACAATATAGAGCCTAACTACACAAGATTATGGATAAAATATATAAAAACCACTACATGGCATTCCACGATCCCGCCGGAAAGTCCGACGCCATTTCATAATTGGCAATTCTGGTGTGGTGTCTTGTGATTATTTTAATGTTCTAAAGAGATGGTGGCTCCCTCCTTAGTAATTTCCATGGAGTATTTCAGAATTCATGCTCCATGGTATTATTTCCCATCTACTTCATTTGCCACAGATTATAACAGCGAATGTTTTTAATGGAACTCAATTCTGTCATGAACGTAATTCTATTTTTATTAATAAGATTGCTTTAATTGACCCCCATTGTGTAATATTGGTAGCATGTTGCGTTGTATATATTGATTATTGTGCATGAGTCAAGTGAATGGGAATAAATAACAAGAATATAATTTATGAGATATCACAAACACTCTCTTCAAAATGTTAACCAGGTGCCACCATATTTTTGGAACCCGAGATAAAATATACTTTGTAATAGTCACCCATTGGACTATAGCGGTACTTATCTGTACTAATATTATAAAGCTGGATGGTTTCTTTGTTTGGTTGAACGCGTTAGTTTCAGTAACTACTGGTCCGATTTAATAAATTATTTCAATGTTTGATAGCCCATTTATCGAAGTAGCCTAATGGCTACATATTATCACGCTAAGACCAATAGGTCCGGAGCATTAATGAAGAATGTTTACCAATTTTTTTTTTCCTTTTGAGAGCCTCCACTGCCTGTTAGGGTTAGCCCAATGTAACTATTCCACGCGGACAAAGTCGCGGGCAGAAGCTAGTCTTCTATACAAATAAAATAATAGAGCTCTGTCATTCTGCGCGCATCACTCAAAACTACTGGATACATTTCGATATTTTTTTTTATTTTAATTTTTAAACATTCGGCATTTACCTAAAAGGTATCATGATATCTTCAAATAATATAAAAAAAAGTTCTTTAATTTGTAAATAGAATATATTTTAAGACAGGTCTTCTTTAGGTGGTAGTCAAGCTGAAGCTATTACTGGTTTCAGCATGAATTTGTCTTCCTGCTCGGGGTAGTACCACCCGACCTACAGAAAACCGACGTGAAGTAACAATGGTTGTTTTGTTGCGTTTCGATCGATCAGTAAGAGCGCCGAAGACACACCTCCCTGCCCCTTCCCCCTTTCTTAAACAGGCTGGCAATGCACTTGCGACTCCCCTGTGGTCGCTAGTGTCTACGGACAGTGGTGATCACTTAACATCAGGTGACCCACCTGTTCGTTTGCCTTTATTGAAAAAAAAAACGACTTCAATATCAATCAAATACCCATAAGGCACTGAAAAGCAGATAATAACAATTTATTAACTTAATCAAATTAAATAAAACATATGAATATTTGCGCTACCTAAAGATGTATTTGAAATCGATGCCTCCTCCTTTTTCGAATTCGGTTAAAAAAAAAAAACAGATAAAGTCGCGGGCATCAGTTAGTCCTTAATAAAAGGATTGGATGCTAATGTAGTCAGAAAAAAAGGGATTATAATACACGAAGTTTTTATCAAGATCCTAGTGTTTTATCTATCAGTTATTGTTTTTTTTCTTTATTTTATGTTACGTAATCTTGCGTTTTGTGGTATTTAAGCAGTTTTTTTATTACTAGCGGTCGTCCAACGGTCGAAAGTCAGCTATAATGGGTACAAAGGTTTTTCTTCGCGTGTTACATCATTACATTTATTTATCATTGTTTCTAAGCAGTAAAACTTATTGAGCATTTGTATAAACATTGTGGACGTAATTAGCATCAAATTTGATGAATAGACACTTAAAGGCTTGATTTTTTTTATGTCATGGGAGGCAAACGAATAGGCGGGTTACTTGATGTTAAGTTATCACCGCCGTCCATAGATATTTGCAACACTAGTGCAGTAGTAAGTGCGTTGGCAGCCTTTGTTTGCAGGAACTGTTAAGGGGGAAAGGAGTAAAGAGAATACAGGAGTAGGAAGGGGCGTGGGGAGGGAAGGTGGTCCTCCGACGCTCTCACTGACCGAACGAAACGTAACAATGCAAGCACTGTTACTTCACGTCGGTTTTCTGTGAGAGGGTGGTACTACCCCGGACGAGCTGACCCATTCATGCTGAAACCAGTAATAGCTTCAGCGTGGCTCTACCACCGGTCTGTCAATCGTATGAAAAATATTTTTAAATAGTTAATAACACTAAACGTCTTCAATGGTCGAGGTAACAAAACTCCTTGGAAAGTCATACAAAATTAACCACCAGTTTGTTATAACACTAAACTCTCCAGTAGATATTAGTTTTAGAATACTAAATAGGAGTTTTTGGCGGGATTTTAGTCTGTCATGTAGTGGATTTTATATTTTATTCATAATCTTGTGTTATTTGACTCTATATTTTGTAAATTTAGTGGTGTTTTACGTAATATAGTTAGTTTATTGTGCATAAGTGAAGTGAATGGAAAATAATACCACGGAGCATGAAATTCTGAGATGCCACAAAAACTCCCAGGAAGATTCTAACAAGGGGATCCACCCCACCATCTTGTTAGAATATTGACTTACACGACGCTTAATATTGAAATGATCGCACGACGCTTGTAATATTATTGACTACTCGACAATGGCAGTAATAATCTGAAAGATTGATTGCCAAAAATAAAGTAAAAAAAAAACTAAATAAATGGCTTTAATAATTCTGCTAAAATAATGTATAAGGCCGTTTAAAAAAAAACTATAAGTTATGCTGCCGCGGATAGTTAATCTGAGATTAATTCACGGTAACGACCCTAATTAATATTAACTGTTCCGCGCCATTTTGAGGAAATCAGTCACGACGAGGCTTTCTTTCTGTTCGATCAATATCATAGTTGTAGCTATAATTTAATTTAAAATTGCACACGTTGGTTTCATTGGTTAGATGCACCATATTGGAAATATTTTTGTGGACAAGCTAGGAATACAATTTTTCGCAAAAAAAAAAAAAAAAAACGGTTTTTAAATAGATCTGAATTGTGGTTTGTGGAATTGATTCATGAATAAATCAAAGTCTAGTGGATTGATTATTCAAAAATCGATATCTTGATTATTTTTTTAATTGTAAATTACTGTATGGCTTTATTTTTATTATATAGAAAAATCGAATCACCATTTTAAAGTGACAGAGAGATCGATTAAGTGGATCGATACGATGTTTAACGTCAATTAACACAAAACAATGAAAACAAACAAACATCTCGATCATTTAATTAGGGCGCTTTCAGTTTAGACCAGTGTCTCCCAACGTGGGGCCCACGCCCTACAGGAGGGCAATTTGATAGAGAAGGGGGCAAATTAAAAATGAACTCGATACGACTCTAACCTTTTCGCATTGGGTTAATTCAATGCAATGCTAGGTATCAGTGACAAATCTAACAAAGAAGGCGAATTCTTAAAAAAATGCTGTAAATAGTTATTAGGTATTATTTCGTTACCAAAATATCAACTGGGTCATTAGAGTCGTCAAGTAAGTTTTTCATTATTTGTTTTGAAATTTTACTTACGATGTTTCTGTAACAATTTCATAGTGAATTCTTATTAAAACTTATCATTTATATTTCTTAAAGGAACAAATCAATTTTGAAAGGTTAAAAATTGTGTATATATTTTATATTATAATTGGGGACATAAAAATTTTAGAAATATTAAGGTGGGGCACGGCCTAAAAAGGTTGGGAAACACTGGTTTAGACGATGTGTCGGATTACTGCCGTACACCGATTTATGAGCGGGTGTCGTACGACAGCAGTATGAAGGAAAACGTGTAATTCGGAGTGCGATGCGATTGCATTTCCATTGTATTTTACTTTCCACTAATACTTGCATTCGGTCAAGCTATGGATTAAAAAAAGTTAGATTACGAAAATAAATAATTATTTGGATAAATTTTTTCATTCGTAATTATTTTGAAAAATTGTATTATATATATATTGGGATTTTGGGATTGACTTGGGAAGATACATACACTCATCAAAAAAGTCTAAGCAACATGTACTAATTTAAATTTTAGGATGGTTCTTTACATTATAACGTTGTATTTTCTTTTTAAAATAATATCTTTAGGGTTCTATAACGTAAAAATAACAGCTGTTGTCTTTATAAGTTCTTTTAATAACAGAAATGAACAATATTAGAATATACTGTAGAAACTAAGATACATAAGAAACTAAACTTTTTTTTTTACAAAATGAAATTTCTAAAGAAAATGTATTTATTGTGAAAGAATAGAACAATTTAATACAAAGTATGGTCTCCTCTGCTATTCAGAACTTGTAGGCAACGATTATTCATTGAATTAATGAGACAGTTTATGTCATCTTGCGGTATTCGCTCCCAATGGAATTGTAGCAAATCCTTCAGCTGTTGGGTTGTTGTCGCTCCGTCCAAGTCCTTCAAAACACGTCTCTGGAGCATGTACCATGCGTGCTCGATGGGGTTGAGATCTGGCGATTGTGCAGGCCAGGGCAATAACCGGATGTTCTCCGTTGCAAAGTATTCACTGGTTCGCCGAGCTGTATTGAACGCGCATTGTCATGCATTAACCTAAAATCGGAGCCAAAGGTTTATGCAAATGGGTAGACATAAGGTCTGAGAATGTCCTCAATGTAATTTTCAGCATTCAGTTTCCATTTACAAAAACGAGCTCGGTTCGCCTATTCTTCATAATACCCGCCCATAACATAACTGTTGAGCTGCTGTATGGATGAACTTTCTGAACGCACGTGAGCCTTTCAGTATTTCCGGGCCGACGATACACTCGCACCCTTCTTGTATCAGGCTTAAACCCGAATCGCGACTCATTGGAAAACATAATTTTATCCCATTGTTCCTGGGTCCATGTTATGCGTTCTTTACACCATTCATATCGACGAGCGCGATTCCCGTGACGTTTAGGTGGGTACCTGATAGGGCGTCGAGCTCGTAGGCCGTACTCATGCAGTCGATTTCGCACAGTTTGAGGAATTACATCAGCACCACTTGAAATTGGTAGCCTCAAACTTATCTCTCGAGCGGTTAACATCGGCTGGCGTCTTGCAGTCAGTTGTATGTACTGGTCTTGCCGAGTGGTTGTACTCCTTTTACGGCCTGGATGCTGTTTATCGGATTCTCCTGTATTATTGTAGCGCTGCCAAAGACGACAAATAACACTTCTATGAATGCCAAAATGTCGAGATACCTGAGATTGATTACTTCCCGCTTGCAACATCCCTACAGCCCTTTGCATTTGCCATCAAATGGCGTCGCTTCATGACGTAAAGAATATCTAACAATTCAATTTTGTCGCTAACTTTATTTAAATGGTTGGTAAAATTATAAAATCAAGACTAAACGTAGCAATTAAAACGCACTTAAATTCAAACAAATTCGCAGTGATTTGTATTTTATGAAAAACACAAAACATAATCAATTTTTTTTTTACAATCAGCCAGTAAGCCATCAATAACAAAAACGTTTACTTACCTACGTACTTTGTTTGAGTAAATACTTAGAAATTAATTAGTATAAATGGTAAAATTTATAATATCACGCATGTTACTTAGACTTTTTTGATGTGTGTATAATATATACATACATATATATCTTCCCAAGTCTTTTATTCTGTATAATATTAAAATAGTCATCATATTTTGAGTTCTATACAGCAAGCCGAACCTGCATATCGTTTATATTTTTCTCTATTTTTGTCCCTCCTCCTGAGCAAATGAAAAAAATGGCACATCGCGATCGCTGACGGACGTGCGCCAGACTGCTCTCGAAAGCGCCCTTAGAGTTTATTATGATACCATAATGATTACCATGCGTTAAAATACGTGTTTCTAAGGCATAAGAAAACTATGTTTATAATATACATTAAAAGTTTTATTACAATAAACACTTCATTGAAATGAGTATTGAAAATATCTCGAACATCTATTAGAGTTTACTGAAATACCGTAATGACTTCATCACGTTAGAAATCGTATTCCATAAATATTAAAATTCTATACTTTAAATCTATTCATAATATCATTTCTTTTTGACTACATTTACACAGGCAATTAATGGCGGGTCACATCAGGTTATCGACAGCTATTTTTAATTTATAATATCCTCTATACATTTAAGATAAAAGTGCTGTTATCAAAAGTAAAAGATAAGAGAATTAATTTAGCGTGAAATAAATACAATAATGTACATTTTATGTAATACTTATATATGAGTTGTGGTAGGCCATAGTTTAAGCTTGTATTTTTTTATTAGATAGGAGACTACGAACAGTTCGGTCACCTATTATTAAGTGATCACTGTCGTCTTTAGACATTAGTAACATCAAGGAAGTCAAAAGTGCATTGCCAGCCTGTGTTTGGGGGTAGGGAAAAGGGTGCGGAGGGGAGGCGGAGAGAGCACATAGGTCTCCGGCGCTTTCACTAACCGAACGAATCGCTACAATGCAAGTACAGTTTTTGCAAGAAGGTGGTAGTAAGAGCCAACACATTCATGCTGAAAGCACTATGTTGTATGTCTTAACTTCAACTTTAAAAGATAATGTTTATGAATAAATTTATTTTCACAGTGAAGGGAAAGGGAAAGGGAATAAATGTGTGTAATGTATTAAATTAACATGTACCTACATATTACCTTCAAACAAGTGGGAAGAGCTTGCGCAACAGAGATCAGAATGGCGTAACTTTGTTAAAAATGCAGTAGAAACTTTTGAGGAACATCGACTACAAAATCTACATGCAAAACCTCTCCGCAATGAACCGCCCCAAGCCTTCCTATTTCTACACCCTAAATTGCTTTGGTCAGTTACATAGTGTAACCGTACATTTAAAACAAAATCAGGGTCTCGCGAGCGACATTCGCTCTCGCCGAAATTAACAAGTTTCGCTGTTGACGGACACGATCATCATCATCACATATTACATAGTTTTAAAATATGTTATCCTTAATTCAGGTCTGCTTATGTGCAACTTCTATTAGCGACCGGGATGCACAGGTGTTAGCCGGATTATTGGACGTGCCGGTCTATCGAAGTGCCGGATTAGTGAGATTACAATGTACCTTATTTAATAGATATTTAGCAATATTTCATGCTCGATGAGAACTTTCTGCTAGGTAACTTCTATGTAATTGGTATAGCATAGTTATTTTTTTCAGTATCTGGTGTATTTATAGAAAAACAACGTTAAATTAGATTATTTTTACGTATTTTTTTACGTAAAAGCGTTTTAAACAGAGAAAAATGAAAATGAATTCAAATCGTGAACAAAAACGTGAAATGAAAGAATAAATTGGGGTTAATTAATAACATTGGCCTTCTGTCACCCTTTGTTTACGACAGTTCGTTATTTTTTCAGAGTTAAATGAATGGCGGGATAACGAAACAAAATTTTACCGTTTTTACGATTCAGTAACGGTTTTCTTTTTCACGTAATTAATGCGATAAATCGGTATGACTTTCTGTTTTTATTTCTATTTATTAAAGCTATGTTGTTGGTACATATTTCGGAGATAGGTAAACTCTAACACCGTCGGACGGATAACTATTAAAATTGGCATATGTGTTTTTCATGGAGAGCATTTTTTTTCTTGTTTTTTTTTTCTATTCTGGAGACATCTTGGTCCGTACATTTTTCTTGCTTTCGTTTGATATATCGCATACGTCAAAGTCGTATATGTGAGCAACTATTGGGTGTTTTATTTTTAATTTTATATTTATTTGTTTATGCTTATAATTTTATTTAAGTTAAAATGAAAATCAAATAAAAATACTCTTTGTTAAATTTAGGCCCTGAGGAGGCACTGATGAACGTCAAAATTACTACCGGTTCGTAAAACAACCCAGTCATCGAGAAGAACCGGCAAGAAACTCGATCTGGTTTATCTTTTCATAATGCATTTTTTTAATAATTAAGACATAATAAACATATAAGGTTACATTCGTTTTTGGTGGATGCACAGAGAGAGGCCTCACTTCCAGACGTCGCCATCGTTCACATATTGATCCACCCTGTAATTGCCTAAGTATTAACTATTTTAGGACGGGTTTTTAAGACGTTATTGCCTTTATAGCGGTTTCATTTTAATCCTTTATGGCCATCTTTAGGTTTTAATCTACAAAGTTCCGTACCGGAGCGTCTACGGCCCGTTGGATGAATCTACTAACGAACGGAGAGTATTTTAGGAAACACGTTAAACCAGGAGTGGGACTCTTAAGTTCAGCTGCCGAAACATACCCATAGATACCACGCGACAGATATTCAACTTGCTTACCAGGCAGATTAAAAAAAAAGTTCATCACCACACTTTGGTATCATTGCGATATTTTCCTAGTATATCTTCTCATTCTTTTTGGTCTTATTGAATGACAATTTTTAGGTGACAAGACTCATTCACTTCATGTTGTCATAAGTGTAAAGCGAAATTTGGGAAAGATGTGTTCCGTACAATCTTGTGCGAAGTGTGCGCACGTTTCTGAACCAGGTTTCTTTAATTTATTATATTTGCGTGAAACCTTATTTTTTCATAGAATACATTCTATCTAGCTTTTTGTTCGTTTTTCTGAAAATATATTTTAAAAAGGTTATCAATAACATAGTAATTAATATTCCCGCAATAATATTTTGTATTTTGTTCCCAAAAATACTAATTAGTTATTTCCATTTCTCAAATAATAGGATAATTTTACCAAAAGTATAATATAGTGTAAAATAAGACAATTTTAAAAACTTTGTAGTTATTAAAATCAATGTATTTTTCATTCATTTGTATCTGTAAGTATCCCATACTGTATGCATGATCAATACAAAGATAATTTCGAATTCAATAACCCTGAAAACATATGACAGATTCACACGTTCATTTGATAATAACTCGAGCAATTATATGATAGTCGTTGTACGTCCAGTACCAAAGTTGCTATAAAGGAAAACGTTGAAAATTTGACATAATTACTGGGTATGCACAACAGTTTCATTACTCGAGTTTTGAATTATATAGTGTCAATATAGTTAGGTAAGCTTAAAAATATTATTTGTATAACGCGTACTACGTTGCACGTTACCTCGTCGACATAGGCGTTTACAATTCAGCCTTTAGTAACGGTTGGTTCTCATCGGTCAGTCAACCGATTGAAACCCCGCGTCGCACAACTTAACTCGCATTGCCGCCTCCAGTTAAGTTCAGTATAGTCATTTAAAAAAAAAAACTCAGACCTACCAACTTGTATAGTAAATACTCTATTCCTTTTGCTCCGTAGCATTATGTTAAGTAGAAAAGGTTAAAAAAATATTTTAAATTTCACTAACAACAAACATAAGAATAGTCTCTTGAGCTTTATAATCTAGAATTCATTAGTCTGAAACTATTGAAAATTAATATCGTAGATTGTTTCGTTTCAATATGTTACTTCCTAAATAACTTTTAAAGGAATTTACTTAGTAGTTATTTTGATGAAACTAAATGTTCTAAATCTACTAGAATGTTTAACAAGTTTGGAATTTGATAAATAATTTATTTAACAGATTCTACCTTGAATTGTATTTTTAAATAATATATGATTTGTGTTGAGGTATAACTCCTTAAGCACAAAAGATTATATGTAAATTTTTCGAAAAAATATATACAATTAAAACTAATCACAAAGTTAATTCAACTGATTTAATCTATACTAATATTATAAAGAGGAAAAGTTTGTGAGTTTGTGACGTTGTAGGGGGTAATCTCAGACTGAGTGCTCCGCAGCGCGCTCCCATATGGAGCGCGCCTAATCTGCTACGCGGATGACACCCCAGTCGTAGCCCGGGGGGAGGACTGGAGAGATGGCCACAACCCTCGTGGTCAGGCGCATAAGAAGGTTGGGCCTCAGGGTGGCCCTCGAGAAGACCGAAGCCATACTCTTTCATGGGCCTTGGCAGGGGCCACCACCTGGGGCCCACATTATGTTGGAGAGCGCCCGGATCAGGGTGGGTGCCCACATGAGATACTTGGGCCTCACCCTGGACGGGCGCTGGCGGTTCGAACCCCACTTTACGGGGCTCAGGCCGCGAATTGCTAGGGCGGCGGCGGCACTCGGTCGGTTGCTCCCCAATATTGGGGGGCCGGGTGCCGGGTGCCGTCGACTCTTCATGGGAGTCGTGTGAGCGATGGCCGCTTACGGGGCACCGATCTGGGCTGATGCCCTCGGTGCCACCAACGTGCGCGCGCTGCGCAGTACGCAGCGCACGGTGGCACTGAGGGCAATCCGGGCATACCGGACGGTGTCATCGGCGGCGACCTTTACGCTCGCCGGCTCCCTTCCCTGGGAGCTGGAAGCTGGGGTGCTCGCCGCCGTGTACGAATTCACGGCGGCGAGGAGGCGTAGTGGGGAGCCTCCGGCTCCCAGGGAGATAGAAATTAAAAGGCGGGAGTTGCGGGAGGGGGCTATAGGGAGGTGGATGCAGGACCTGGCGGACGCGCGCTTCGGGAGGCACACCGTCGACGCCGTCCGCCCGGTCCTGCGGGAGTGGATTGGGAGGAGATGGAGCTCCCTGTCGTTCAGGCTGGTGCAGGTGCTGACCGGACACGGTTGTTTCGGGTGGTACCTGCACCGGATCGCTCGCAGGGAGCCGACCGCCGCCTGCCATGAGTGCGGCGCTGAGGAAGATACCGCACAGCACACTCTCTCTGAGTGTGCTGCGTGGGAGGTGGAGCGCCGCATTCTGGAAACGGTGGTAGGAGCGGATTTGTCGCTGCCGAGCGTGGTCTCGTCCATGCTTGGCAGCGAGCAGGCGTGGCGAGCAGTGGCCTCCTTTTGTGAGGAAGTCATCTCGCAAAAGGAGGCGGCGGAGAGGGCCTGCGAGGCGGACTCCCTGAGTGGTCGTCTTCGCCGACGGAGGACCGGCAGGAGGAGGCGGCGATTTGCCCAACTTCTCCTGCCACCATAGTCGAACCTGAGGGGATGTAGTCGGGGGGCTCATCCCTTCATTGCACAGGTCCGGCGGACGAGGGGGGGCAGCTGGCGTGTACCCAGCTGCCTCTCTATAGGTAGGAGCCTGGCGGCAACCTTCCGCCAGGTGGACCGTTGGGGAGGCTATTCAAGGGGAATAGCAGAGAACGATCCCTTGCCGCCCCAACATCACGGTCTGTCGGTACACCGTGGGGTTTTAGTCCGTGCGAGTCGGACATAACCCATCCTCTCCCCCGGGAGGGTGGGCATCCATAAGGGATTTACCCACGTAAAAAAAAAAAAAGGGGTTAATCTCAGGAACTGTTGGTACGATTTGAAAAAATCTTTCAATTTTATATAGCTCATTTATCAAGGAAGGTTATATATCATCACGCTAAGGCCAATATGAACGGAATATCAATGAAGAATGCTTAGAAATAGGGTTTTTTTTTCCTCTTGAGTTTCCGCTGCATGTTAGCGTTAACCCAAAGTAACTAGTCCACGCGAACGAAGTCGCGGGCAGGGGCTAGTACTAGATTAACTCTGTGATATTTTACTGTAAGACGGATTATCTAACTATTATCACGTTAAGCACCTAACACGGCACAATGTTACATTCACATAGAACAAAGTAAGAGTTCTTTGAATCCTTAAGAGCTTTTTTCCTTTGTTGTCTCTCATTATTTTTTCACGCATCCGTAAGAAAACAACAGTCCAATAGTCAAGCAATAAGTTAGCGAATACTGACAAATAGGGACAGGACAATTTTTTTTTAAATTATGTTAGTTTTTCCATAGACGTTAAGCAACAATTATAAAAATTAAGAAAGATAACATAAATTGTATCTAGTCATTAAGTATGTCTTAAAACATGTATGTGATTTATACGCGGTAAAAGTAAAGCTTTCACTGTTTCGTAACAGCCGATGGCAAGTGAGACACTGCTCTCACTCTACCCGACGCAGTGTTTATCCCCACCAATTGACCTCATACAGAAAGCTTGCGAACCAGAACATCAAAGCCCTCCTATAGGTTTCACTTTTAATATACAATTTGATAGGTGGTAGAGCCACGCTGAAGCTATTACTGGTTTTAGCATGAATGGGTCAGCTCGACCGGGGTAGTACCACCCCTCTCACAGAAAGCCGACGTGAAATAACAGTGCTTGCATTGTTGTGTTTCGTTCGGTCAGTGAGAGCGCCGGAGGTCCACTTCCCTTCCTGTTTCCTTCTTTCCCTTTCCTGCCCCTCCCCCTCTCCCATATACAGGCTGGCAACGCACTTGCAACTTTCCTAATGTCGCTAGTGTCTATGGACGGTGGTGATCACTTAACATCACGTGACCCACCAGTTCGTTTGCCTCCTTTGATATAAAAAAAAAAACAATTACAAAAAGTAAAAGATTTCGCACAATTAACCAATATACCAATAAACCATTTTCAAAAGAACAAAGTTTCAACCATGAGCTAGAGTTAGATACATTTATACATATATTAGTATTTGTCAGCGACTTCATCCGCGTGAAATAAAAATCGACTTTGAAACATTCATCATTAGTGCTTCGCTTGTATTAGCTTTGCGTTAGATGATACATGGCCTTCCTCGAAAATGAGCTATTTAACACTAAAACATGTTTTCAAATCGAACTAGTAGTTCCTGTCATAAGCGCGTTCAATCAAACAAACAAACCCTCCACCTTTATAATGTTGGTATAGACTAGGTCACTGAAATAACTTTGGAAGCAAGTTTGTCTGAGATTGGAAAATGCGCTTGCTTGAAGGCTATTCTTATGCAAAGATGCGGCTTCTCTAGAAATCTGATTTCCACCAGCGGCTATTGGTTTATCGGTTTTCTTACTTCCGCGGCTTCCTATTTTCTGTACTGACAAAGTTTGCCGATAAAACTGCATTGTGGTTTAGGAAACGAAATTCTAAAAATTTAAAACCGCAGTATAGTTTGTATTTTGTTTTAAGATATTCTAAATCTATTCAGATGGACCTATAGACATGGTTTATTTATTTTATAGTCCCAAAACACATACGGTGTTATTACAAAAAAGTTAAATACGTATTAAATACTTGCTTTAAAAACGTTTCGTATTAAATGCACCGTGCTCGTGAGAGGCAAGTTCGCGTTATCCTTTTTCCGCAAGTCTAACCTTTTTTTTACGTGGAGAGAAAATCCTCATGGACTGGCAAGCTTCCGGGGATAAGCCCGACTTGAGCCGCACACCATTTACGTGCTAGTCACGCAGGGGTGGGGCCTTACGACGACTCTAACCGGCTAAAGCTCCACGACAACCTACGCCGCACTGAGGGAGTATCGCGGGACAGCGCGAGCATGCTCTGCGACACCCCCGGCGGCAGGCATATCCCACGCCACACCCGGTTGCAAGATTGCCACCCAGCACGCCGAACCCGAAGTCGCACCTAACCTAACCACCTGAAGTCTCACCTAACCTAACCAAAGCGAGACAAAAGAGCAAGATGGCGAACATTTTTAAGGCAAGTATTCAATACGTATTTAACTTAATAATAATTGTCAAAGAAGGTGTATTGATAAGGGACGCTATATAAGTAATCTAAATTATGCACAATAAGAAAAGACGGCTTCCTCCTGTTTGTTATTTGGAATATACTTTATAATTCATTCTAATCCAAATATCTGGTGTTGCATCTGATTTTTAATCTTTGACAGATATAACCGTTCCCGCTCGCATTCCACGTATCACATCGCGACTTGTTTTTATGAAATTTGTTAAATATATTTGTTACAATCGCATTAAAATAATATTACTTTTTTTACTTTTGACAATTAAGATAATTACTGTCAGTGTTCAGTAAGCAATAAATATTACAAGTATCTTATGATAATTTTAATGATCTAATATAGTAGTCCCCTTGTTAGAAGTTTCCGTGATGTGCTTGTGGCATCTCATAATACATGCTCCGTGCTATTTTCTATGTACTATTTGTGCACAATAACCGAACTATATTACATAAAATGTCAGCAATATTACTAAATATAGAGTAAAATAACGGAACATCTTCTATCCATCGTCGATTAGTATAAAACCCTACACATTATAACTGAGCTACGGCTACATGACGTTTGAAAGCGAAATTATCAACCACATACGAAATGTCGACGAAGTTGAAAAATATGTATAAAAGAAATTGTACTTACTATGTAACGGTTTTTAGGCTAATTATAAAAAACATTCCTCCGATATCAACTAGTTATAAGTTTAAGTCCCTGAATAGTTTAAATTCACAATTGGAAACGGCAGATGTCGCTGCAATCCGGTTTATTACGATTTTTCGTGTTTAAAAATACAATTGAAACCAGTAATAATCGAATTGGTGCAGACGAAGTTGCACGGGTCAGCTAGTTATAAATAAAATATAAAATCACCTACATGACAGACTAAGATCCCACAAAAAAAAAATATTAATATATTTTTAGAAATATAAGTGCATTAAGGCTTATAGTAATATGCATAGTACTTGATGCAAAATTTTAAACTTAATGATTACTAGACAGAAAATTTCTATAAGAATGTGTTAGGAATTTCAGTATAAACTTATTTAATTTTAAATATAGTTAATTATGTCTTTGTCCTATCGATCGAGTTTCCGTAGTAACTAGTGTATAGGTGCCTTCATCGATGTAATCGTTTGATTGTATCTTGTCCTTGTCTACTAAATGGGTCGTTATGTTAACGACATGCTTGTAAAGTGGCATACTTATACCTTACATAAGGCGAGGTAAGGGAAAGTCGTAAAATTGTATCTTAACTGTAGAGTATTTTTTATTAGTTAATAGTATAGTAATACATATGTTATTTCAAAGTATTTACGTACAGAATATGTTTTGAAACTTTGTTGTAAAACCTAACACTATTCCCTAAAAAACTGTTACTAGTTTTACTGAGTCTGTAACATGGGATGACCAGTTTATAGCTGTACAGGTTCAGTCAGCAACTGAGAGTTGTAGGTCGGGATGATAGCGTTGATCGAAAATGGATGACTTCGTATTTACTACGTATCTACTATAGTTTATCGCCAAACTATCTAGTATAATTGTCATGGTGTAATTTCATTATGACCACCATTTAAGCAATTCGAATAGAGTTTTACAATGTTGGAGATCATTATGAACAGCATCAAACTTTCACGACTATTAGGGGGATTTTATGGTGTAATTTCCGTGTTACATAAACGAACTAACTTTACTGATATTCTGTGTCTATCTAGCTTCATCGTTCATCTAGCTTCATAGCCTCATTCAGCTTCAATTCATGCTTCTCACTGCAAGCTTTTTGTGGATCAAAATAATCTTTTTTTATATATTCAAGGAGGCAAACGAACAGATGTGTCACCTGTTGTTAAGTGATCACCGCCGTCCATAGATACTAACAACATAAGGAGAGTTGCAAGTGCGTTGATAGCCTATGTTTGGGAGAATGGGGGGGAGGGTGATGAGTATGGAAGGAAAGAGGAGGGGAAGTGTCCCTCCAGCGCTCTCACTAATCGAACAAAACGCAACAATGCAGGCACGGTCGTTTCACGTCGGTGTTTCTGTGGCTTGGGTAGTAGTAACCCGGGCGAGCCGACCCATTTATGCTGAAACCAGTTATATATAGGTTTAACGAAGCTCTACCGCCTGCGTTAAACGTTTCATATCAATAAATCACAGAAGACTTTTGCGGAATAATCATCTATACTAATATTATAAAGAGGTAAAGTTTGTGATGTTGTAGGGGGTAATCTCAGGAACTACAGGCCCGATTTGAAAAATTATACGGCTGTTGCCTGATATATGCAATGCGCAAGTTATCTTTTTTTTTTTTTTACGTGGGGAAATCCCTTATGGATACCCACCCTCCCTGGGGAGAGGGTGGGTTATGTCCAACTCGCACGGACTAAAACCCCACGGTGTACGTCTTCCGCTGTAGTTGGGGCGGCACGAGATCTCTATAGACTTCATCGTGCCGCCCCAGCGGTGTGGCCCAGCGGCAGAGGTGCCACCGCCGGGCCTCGTCTTGTAAGGAGACAGCCGGGTACACACCGGCCGTCTCCTTCTCGTCTGCCGGACCTGTGCAATGGGAAGGTGGGGCCCCAGCCCCACTCGTCCCTAGGTCCGGCTACGGTGGCGGGAGGAGGCGGTCAAACTGCCGCCTCCTCCTGTCTATCCTCCTTTGGCGGAGACGGCCGCTTCGCGGATCGTTCTCGCGGACTCTGTCCGCCATCTCCTTCTGCGAGACGACTTCCTCGCAGAAGGAGGCAACTGCGTTCCAGACATCCTCGCTACCGAGCATGGCCGCGACCACGCTCGGCAGCGAGAGGTTCCCTCCTACCGCCGCTGCCAGAATGCGGCGCTGCTCCTCCCACGCAGCACACTCAGACAGTGTGTGCTGCGCGGTGTCCGGGTCAACACCGCACTCGTGGCATACGGCGGTGATGCGCAACTTATCTGAGCTAACCTAAGCTAAGCTAACTATTCATACATATATAAGTTGTTGAAACATATATATGTACCAAGCAAACATACCTCGACAACTCTTATATGTATTTTGTGTCAGGTAATTTTTCTAAACTATTTCATTTCGATAAGGGAAAAAATAAAACCCCTCCACTTTCATGTGTTAGCATGTTTGCGTGCACGTGTGTGGAGGTGGTATGTATACTGTTATTGAAGTGTTGTGAGATTTTATGTCACTGTATCGCGCGAGAAAAATTCACAAAGTTTACCTCTTTATAATATTAGTATAGATATAGATAAGTGAATGAAAACAATTCTAAATTATAAGAATTAACGGAAATGTGTCTTCATAATGGCGATATGATAACAATTTGTTCATTGAACAAAGTTTATTACACATTGTTGATAAAACTTGCATAGGGTTTTATCAATAATAATTTATTATTTTATATGTTTTACATGTAACCATACCATAAGATCGTAAATATTTTATTGACAACCGAAAAATACGATGACATTTTAAAAACAATTATATTATAGCTATATATTCTGTTGATATCCATTACATTCTTGAGAAAATCGTGAACTGAAAGAACACAATAGACCTCTAAATGTGCAAAGAAATGAAAACGGAAAAAATCTCTCGACGATGAAATATGGAAAATAAGTAAAGGGAAGGATTCCGTTTTCCTTAGTGATTTCGCGTTGGTATTTCTAATTTACAATTTTTTCTAATTGTTTTTTACCATTTCTCTTTCTTTAGAAATATATTTTTTATATATTCGATTTAAAAGGGTATTAGAAATGTCAAGGTAACAGAGGCTATAGAAGGTTTTTATAGAATGATGCAAAACCACAAAATAACAATATAAGTGTAGGGCCTCTTATTTATCTATACTAATATTATAAAGAGGTAAAGTTTGAGTTCGTGACGTTGTGAGTTTGTGACGTTGTAGGAGGTAATCTCAGGAACTACAGGTCCGATTTAAAAAAATATTTCATTGTTACATAGCCCATTTATCGAGGGTGGTTATAGGCTATATATCTCTACGCTAAGACCAATAGGAACGGAGCACCAATGAATAATATCTTAAAATCGTTTTCTTTTTCTCTCCAGAGCATCCAGTGCGTGTTAGCGTTAGCCCAAAGAAACTATTCCACACGAACGAAGCCGCGGGTAGAGGCTAGTTACATATATAATGTATATAATAAAAATTTAGATCCTTGGAGGCAAAATCACGTCGATACTACTGAATGTATCGACATAGGACTGTGACTTTGATCCGGAATTCTTCGTAGCTATTTCCAGCCTACTTATTTTTTGGATTTTAATTACCCTTTGCTATTTTTTTATAAATATGCACTACGAAGCGGACAGATATCATTGATAGCTGTAATATATTATAAAAGACATATACTATAAGACTTTAAATTAAATGACTATATAGTGTTATTTTTTTTAGTAAAGATAATAAAGGGTTTATGAATAAAATTTAACCAGTAATTTTTTGTGATGCGTGCACAACGACAGACTTATTACTTTATACTTACGTATAAAACAAAGTCACCTATCGCGTCTGTCTGTCTGTTGGCGATAAACTCAAAAACTACTGAACAGATCTTCATGCGGTTTTCACCAGTGAATAAAGTAATTCATGAGGCACATTTAGGCATATAATTTGTCAAGGTTTTTTTTATCATCAAGGCGGGAAAACGTACGCCCGGCCCGCTAGTATAAGAGTAAGATAACCATGCTAACTTATATTATAAATACTAAAGTAAGTTTGATCGATTGTCTGTTTGTTACACTTTCATGTCTTACTTACAGACAGATCATCATGGCATTTAGTATACACAATATCAGGAGTATAGATAAGGCCATAAGGTACAATTCAACTAGAAAAAGTAATGTTCCCGAGAGATAGGACAAATATACAATAACGCGAGCGTAGTCACGGGCAAATACTACTGATAAAAATAAAGCCAACAAACTGTGAAATACATAAACTGTTAAACACTTTGGAGTAAGAAAATCTTCAGATAATATGATTATGAATGTTGACCTCTGAGAAACAAAATAGGTCAGCGTAAACGGAAATTATTTGTGTTGAGTTTTGGCCCTACGGAACTTAGCGGAAATTTATTAATTAAAGAAATGTTTAATAATTTCCGTAATTGGTTATTTAAAAAGATACAATTGAACACTTTTAACAAGCCGGTCAAATTGTTTCAATCCAATTGCAGTGTATTGTTTTTAATATTTTAATCCGGGAAGAAATGTATATAAAATTAAAATTTCTAGAAAAAAAATATACGTTAAACAAAAATTATTCAATTTGATCCCCTCCACCCCTTTTCATAACCGCAACAGACACGCTGGTCTTCGGAGCCCACAGTTTTCCGATAAGAAATATATGCAAGAGTTGTTGAAATATGTATGGTTGGTACACATGGATGTTCCAACAACTCATATATGTATGAATAATTAGCTTAGGTCAGCTCAGATATGTCGCGAATTGCATTTAACAGCCAAGCTGAGGTATGCCGTGCATCCCTGAGCTAGTTGCCCAAATAAAATCGGCTGAGTGCCTTAAGCGCTCGCCTTAGTAGGCCGGTAAAGCTGTAAAGGCCTTGTATGGCCAATAGCGTAGTCCGTTCGATAAAAAAAAATCGGAACCCACAGTGTTACAGTAAATCCTATCTGAACACGAACTAAAGTTTGCAATGTCTTTGGCGTAACGTGAAGCTGTGGAACAATCTCCCGGTCAGTGTGTTTCCTCCTTCTTATGTCATGGAATCTTTCAAGCGCAACGTGAAGATACACAGTACACAGGCCGGCATGACAGCGGCGACCGGCGATGGATTATGTCTCTCGGTGGTCGCCATTGTTTTTGGATTGTACTGTGCTTACCATTAGGTATAGTGCAATCATTTTGTTGTTGTTGAGGTATGTATATTGTATATACACATATATGTTTCAACAACTCATACATACATACATACATAGTTAGGTACATTAGGTTAGTTCAGATAGGTCGCGAATTGCATGTGTCAGGCAACAGTCCAAGCCGAGGTGTGTTGTGCACCCTTGAGCTAGATGTCAAATAAAATCGGCGAGTGCCTTAAACGCTCGCCTTAATAGTCCGGTGAAGCTGTTAAGACCTTGCTGTATCAATAGCGTAGTCATTTAAAAAAAAACCGTGATACAATTAAAACTTATACTTCTTTGGCTTAACAAGATAAAAATATTTTCAAAAACGTTCTCTTTCACCTTATTCTACGTTTGTAGAAAACGACACTATCAATAGGAAAAAGGTATTTAATATTTACTTAATACATTGAAAGTTTTAATACAAAGAAACAAAATGTTGTCAATAGCGCTCGCATCGTAAAAATTTACTCTCATCATTTTTCCCTAACGCGCCCAAAGAAGTATAATTTCAAAAAAACGTAATAATATGATGAACTATATTCTAATAGTAAATTATCAAGAAACTGTGAGATTTGCTTCTCTCTGAAATGGTTACACAATTAAAAGCAGAGCACGATAGCTAACTACTTATGGGTCTAAAATGAGTTTGGCTTCTCAACTGGACTCGTAAAGTTAATGGCTATAGCATAATACGTAACTATAGTATTATGATTATGATCATTCAAACATATAAGTACGCCGGTCACGTCTCCAATCCCTATAATTCTGATACTTTAATATTCACATTTTATTACCATTACGTCAATAAATAAGTAATAAATACAATCTATCGTCATGGAATGTCGATCGTATATCTTTGCAGTGTTTGTTTAATTTTTATATCAAAGGAGGCAAACGAAAAGGTGGGTCACTTGATGTCAAGTGATCACCACCGTCCAGAGGTACCAACAATAATGAGGAGTCGCAAGTGCGTTGCCTGAGTTGGTGGCGAAGGGGAGAAAGGGAAAGGGAAGAGAAGGAGGTGGGCCTCCGGCGCTCTCACAGACCGAACGAAACGCAACAATGTAAGCGCCGTTACTTCACATCAGTGTTTCTGTGGGTCAGGTGGTACTACCCCAGTCGAGCCGACCCATTCATGCTGAAATTAGTTATAGCATCAGAGTGGCTCTATTACCTACAAACAATGTTTGTCGTTTTATAAAAAATCTCTCTATCTCTCTCCCTTTTAGGTGATAACTTATGAAGTTATGATGGTGTGGTAAGGTTTTATAATGCCATCTTAGGTTGAAAATCTGTCGTCAACCATATATAGATGTGTTCTATCAACAGCACATTAGAGCTAGTCTTATTTTTGGCTTAGTATGTACGAGTATACCAACAATTGTACCTATAAGCACTTTATCACTGCATATTATAATACACAGTCCTCTGCTTGTCTGTCTGTTCGCGATAAACTCAAAAACAACTGAACAGATTTCCATGTGGTTTTCACCAGTAGATAAAGCTATTAATGAGGAAGGTTTAGGTATATATTTTGGCAAGGTTTTTTTATCATCAGGACGGGATTAAGTTCGCCGGACCCGCTAGTGAATTATAAAAACATGAAGTAACATTCAAGTGTGTTTAAATCCGATGTGGTACATCAGGCGTGATTTCGCTAAACGCCACAATCCATAGAATATGGAAAAAAGCCTTGCTAACACGCTACCATTCTTCAAATATACTTGGGAGGGTATTTTGAAAACTTAATTACAGCTTACAAAGAGATGTTTTAGTTCGAGATTTAATTAAAAATATTTGCGGGAACCGAACAAAAGCGCGTTTACCGTTAACATGGCCGGGAGTTGGTAACTTACTCTAACTATAAATTTTCATTTATAACTCGTCGGTTTTACAACCAAATTTCGTAATGGAAACATGCTTGTTGTACTCCTAAGATTTACGGTGTGGTTTGTGAGATACTACAACTGCTATATATTTATATAGTTGCTTATATACATATAGTTATCTATATATCTACTCGAGCTTCACACTAATTAATTACATTACAGGCTTGTACAAGTAATTTCTTTCTTTAACTTTCATTAGTGATTTTGTTTCATGTGATTTAAGTCTCGTCATAATAAACTGGAAACGTTTCATTGTTCTTTTTCCATAGAATCATTTTTAATTTATTTCATAGATTATTATTGTGATAATATTTTCGTTAAAATTCTTTTGTATATACATATAATGCTTTAATTTCTTTTAAACAATACAGCAGTGTGGATCCTATTTACAATATACTATCCTCGGCAAACTTTTTGACCGCTCTGGCTATTGATATAGATTGTACTAGCCTCTGCCCGCGACTTCGTTCGCATAGTAATAGTTACTTTGGGCTAATGCAGCGGAAGCTCTCAAGAGGAAAAAACATCACCATTTTGAAACATTATTTATTGGTGCTCCGCTTCTAGTCTTAGTGGGATAGCATATAGGCTATAAACATGTCTTTATTAATGAGCTATATAACACTGAAAGAATTTTTCAAATCGGACTAGTACTTCCTGAGATTACCCCCTACAACGTCACAAACTCACGTTATAAACTTTACCTCTTTATAATATTAGTATAGATTATTTTGTGTGTATATAACATCAAGACAAGAATCAATAAATATCAATTATAGATCCCTATAATAACATTTTAACCTGTGTGTTCTTTATTAAACTCTTGACTATATTCTGCCTAAGCCGTACATAAAGCTAGGAGTATATTGGCTGTACGGACAGCGTTATTCTATATTCCAGTTGACCGACAATATTGGCCAACAATATGTGAAGTGTAAACTAATTATAGATATGTACCTAACGTCTGTTTAGGATACCATAAATCATAGACTCGCTTTGTGGATTTTGAACGAAACTCTGTTTACGAATTAGACCTTGATCAAAGCATAAACTGTGGAATAATAAATAGGTTATTCTAGCGATTTTATAAACCTATATATATATATGTATTCTATATCAAAGAAACTGTAGTCCTGTCTGGACACATATTTTTTATTTAAATTTTGTAATACATATTTATTGTATGTCGCAATTTATAAACAAAGTAAAGAACATGTTGGCGGTTTCAAGAAAAATGCGGTTGAATTTGAAATTTTATTTGTGGTTACATGCATTTCGTTACGCAAAGGTCACACATAAAATCTCAAGTTATACAATTTTATTTCGAAACCGTTAATATGATCGTAGGTGGTAGAGCCACGCTGAAATGAATCTATTAATGGTTTCAGCATGGATGGGTCGACTCGCCTGGGATGGTACCATCCTCTCACATAAAACTGACGTGAAGTAACAGTTCTTGCATTGTTGCGTTTTGTTCAGTAAGTAAGAGCGCTGGAAGTCCACCTCTCCTGACCTTCCCCCTTTCCTCTTCCCTACCGACCCTCCCCCTCCTCAACACACTCTGGCAACGCACATGCGACTCCCCTGGTGTTGCAAGTGTCTATGGACGTTGGTGATCACTTAACATCAGGTAACCCATCTGTTCGTTTGCCTCCTATGACAAATAAACAAAAAAAATAATAGAAAATACCCAGGTCAAAATACAAAGCCTTTAAAAATACACCCCCAATGTTGATACTTAACGCCTGGCGAAACTATTTCCTACGTAAAGTCCTTTGGAACTTATGTGCGCTACGTCGTTTATGGATATCCGCCCTGTCAGCTACACGCTTCGTTGTTCGATAGCAGAAAATAAATAGCTGAACGGAGAGAAACTTTCCGAGGAAACTCTGAACGCCATCTCATCTCATTCGATATATAATTTTTGAAAAGAAAATTTATTTAGTCCCGTTGCGATTTGAAAATGAATGAAACAAAAAACAGTAGCAAAAAGAGACAAAATTATACATCTATATTACTTATCGTGTGAGAGAACGAGATAGAATACGTTATCGTGTATTTCAATGTTTTATCATCTTTTCTATCTTTACTTCTACCACGTGTGAACTGTACATGCATTTATATATACACGTATAAAACTAAAACTATACAATGATTGTGTCCGATTTAATCGTGTTTTGAACCACTTTACATAAGGTGTAACATAACTCAGTAATCGAGTGAGATGGTAGGGTTTCTATTTTCTGTTTAGAGCTCAATCAGGTCAAAACTACTGAACGTATTGGCATAGAGCTATGACCATGAGATGCGGAACTTTTACTAGATAGTTCTAGACTACTTATTGTTTGTATTGAATGACTCTTTGCCATTTTCTAATGTTGATCGAAGCGGACGGGAATCCGCATATAACTTATACAACGCAATCTGTTTCTTAACTTCGAACAACTTTCCTCCAATACAATTGTAACTTTCTTATAGGAAATGAGTGAAAGGTACATATAGACATAAAATAGGTGGTAGTACCACGCCGAAGCTATTACTAGTTTCAACATGACTGAGTCGGCTCGAGTCGTCTCGAGCAGTACCACCCGACCCACAGAAAACCGACGCGAATTAACAGTGCTTGCATTGCTGTGATTCGTTCGGTCAGTGAGAACGCCGGAAGCTTATCTCTTCTCCCATCCCGTTTGCCGCCAAACACAGGCTGACAACGCATTTGCGACTTCCTTGGTGTTGCTCGGTGGTGATCACTTAACATCAGGTGACTCACCTGTTCGTTTGCCTCCTATGATGTAAAAAAATAAGGAATACCCTTTCTAATACATTTTTTTTAACTTTATTTTTGGCAATCAATCTTTCAGATTATTACTGCCATTGTCACGTAGTCAATAATATTAAAAGCGTCGTACTATCATTTTAATATTAAGCGTCTAGTGAATGAATATTTTAACAAGATGGAGGATCTCTTGTTAGAACCTTCCAGGGAGTTTTTGTGGCATCTCAGAATCTCATGCTCCGTGATATTATTTTCCATTCACTTCACTTATGCACAATGAACTAACTATATTACGTAAAATACCACCAAATTTACAAAATATAGAGTCCAATAACACAAGATTATGAATAAAATATAAAATCCACTACATGAGAGACTAAGCTCCCACCAAAAACTCCTAATAACTTATATCGGCAAGTTATAATAACTTTTAGAGTCGAGTTCCTAGTAAATCTACCATTGGCCAGTTCTGACTGCATTTAATAAATGCTCGAGAGGTTTCCAATATTCTAAATTCTAATATAAAACATCTTAAATTCTATTTCTGATGTTTATACTAAAATATATGTAATTGGTTTTCAACAAATCAGAATGCTGTAAACAATTCGTAATTTATGACGCTATCTATCGACGCACGGATGTAATTTATTACGAGGTTTTTTTACAATACTCTATTTTAAAAAGTAATTTGAACGGAATAAAGGTGAATGAAATAAGAAATACCTTAGCGTCATTAAATAAAGATGCTTTAAATCAGTGGTACCCAACCTTGGTGAGTACTTTTACCTTAAAAACTAATGATGTAACAAAACTATGAGGTGGTAGAATCACGCTGAAACTATTATTGATTTCAGTACGAATAGTTCGGCTCGCCCGGGCTAGTACTACCCTCTCACAGAATACCGACGTGAAGTAACAGTGCTTGTATTGTTGCGATTCGTTCGGTCTGTGAGAACGCCGGAGGCCCTTCTCCCCTCCTCTTCCCTCCCCTCTTTTTCCTCTCTTACATTTCCTCTCCCCATCCCTATTCCCTCCATTCTCCCAAAACACAAGCTCGCAACGTACTTACGACTCCCCTGGTGTTGCTAGTGTCTATGGACGGTGGTGATCGCTTAACATCAGGTGACCCTCCTGTTCTTTTGCCTCCTATATGATATAAAATAAAACTTTTTTAAACGGGTCATAAATACTTTTCACCCATGGTGTCACGGGCCACAAACTACAAATATTTAGATATTAAATAAAAAAACGTAATGTCTAATTAAAAACGTTGGGATGGCGATGATCACTTACCATCAGATGACCTGCATGTTCATTTGCCGCCAATGGTATAAAGAAAAACGTATCCATGTAATGAAAAATGGTTGCCAATAAAACAAGCTTGGTAATAGCCCATCTATCTATACTAATATTATAAAGCTGAAGAGTTTGTTTGTTTGTTTGTTTGGTTGGTTGAACGCGCTAATCTCAAGAACTACCGGTCCGATTTGAAAGTTTATTTTAGTCTTAGATAGCTCATTTATCGAGGATGGCTATAGGCTACATATCATCACGTTAAAACCAATAGGAGCTGAGCATTGATGAAGAATGTCTCAAAATCGGGCTATTTTGGAAGCTTCCGCTGCGTGTTAATGTCAGTATTATATGCGTTGCCATGGTAACACACGATAATATTCTATCGAAAATATTTTCATGTTTTATTTTGTGTTCCTATTCAAAAAGTTTATTCTACGTTAGTTTTGTTTACAATTTTTACGTTTGTTACGTTTATATCGCAAACATTTCTAAAGCTTATCTTGTGTTGCTATTCAAATACTTTAGTAGTAATAATATTCGTCCAATAAGACAGTCGAAGGAATTAACCCATACTGCCAATTCTGAAGTTGTCAATATAGGTAGTTTTCTTCTGTCCAAGTTAATGTAAAGGTAAAGCGCCAAATCCTCTATACAATATTTCATACATTTTTATCTTCTTAATTTTCAATACCACAGAATTCATGCTCCGTGGTATTACTTTCCAGTCATTTCACTTATGCACAATAAACGAACCATATTACATAAAACGTCACCAATTTAACACAATATAGAGACAAGTAACACAAGATTATGAATAAAATATAAAATCCACTACATGGCAGATTGAAATCCCGCCAAAAACTTTATTCTACGTTAGTTTTGTTCCCAATTTTTGATTTGTAATATATTACGCATTATTAAAATAAAAGTGTTTGTATATAATATTAAAATAAATACTTTTTGGTGAATACATATATCTGTGGTGGTACAAATATCAACATTTTTTTAATGCTGTCGATATGTCTGTTTGTTTATTTGTTCCGGGTAATCTCCGAAACAGCTGGACCTATTTGAACAGTTTTTTTTCTTAGAAATGACTACGCAATTGATCTAGCAAGGTCTTAACAGCTTCACCGGATTACAAGTAATATTTGAACGGGAATTTGACGGGCAAATAAGTAACTAATTAGCTGTTTTATTTTAAGCTAGCGGTTTCAGCAGACGTTGCCCGCCTTGATAATAAGACAGACTATACCTAAACCTTGCCCAAGAATCATTTTACATAGATAGTAGTTTAAAGTTCTAGCTATGTGGCTTATGATAAATCCCATCCCATTCAATACACTATTAGTATTCACATATATAATTTACATGTTACCTGTTACTGTAGATGATGTGCGTGTCATAATTACAAATATTTTTGAAAGAGTATTATTGTTATTTACACATCTAATAACAATTTTAAATTTATTTAATACATTCAAAAAAACGCGTGCGGAGCCGCGGGTAACAGCTAGTATATCATAAGAAACGCATTGCGGTCTAGTTATCTGGAATCTGTTTAATTTACTCAGCGTGCTCATAGTTTTTCTGATGGGCAAGAAATTTAAATTAATTGAGAATAAAATATAATCGAGTGGGCTAACTACAAAGACCCGGCGGACCGTAGGTTGAGTATAGCTGCTTTAGATGTTTCAGAAAGCTCTTTTAAAAATAGTAAGTACACAAAGCTTTAAAGTTAATTGAAAGCCTTTAGAGGAAAATGAAAGAGGTTTCTTAGATTCTAATTAAATAGATCGTATTTTGTTAATCGTAACTAAATAAATGCGACTTTTTTAACACGCTTTCATGACGTAACTACTCAATCGACTATCATTATATTTTGAATACACATTATAACGGGTAAAGAAAAGCATGGGTATTTTTAAAGGAGTAACTTCTAATTACAAAAAAAAACCGTAGTAACGACTCGGATACATCGGCCCATGGAGTGGAAGAGATGCGTCACAAACCGAACTCTTAGGTCGATCGCGGCACTCTATCGCTTTCCACGCTTTCGCTTGCACGCTCGGCTCAGGCGGAACGTGACAATGAGTCATGTTTTTTCGTGCCTGCAGCCGTTGTTCATCGATTTATAAAACGCTATCACGTCAAAAAAATAAATAAATTGGGAAGCTGTGCCTCACACATGGGTTTACAATCACCAAACATTTTTTAAGTGACACTTCTCATGGTAGTGCTTCCAAATTCTGATCGGAAACCTTTTTGTGTGTTGGGTGTTAAAAACACACTGTTGTCCGATCGCCGAAGTTAAGCATCGTCAGCCGCGGTCAGTATTTGAATGGGTGACTGGCCTGGGAATACCAAGTGACGTTCGTTTTTTGTTGCATTTTTTCAATTAGTATGTTTTTCTGTGATACAAAAGTTTCAATTCTATCGTGTGTCTTTACTACACGCTCTGTTTTTTTCTGCTATATTTCATACAGTCGAAATCGCGGGTAACAAGTAGTGTTATTATAACAATAATTATATTTATTTTATAAGGTAAAATGATACACTATGATAATATGAGGTTTATCTGACGACTTACAATATATTGTTAAATATTAATGTATTTTAGCGTCTGAACTGGGCCGAACCTTTACCTTAACCGCTGCTTGTGACAGAACCGCATGCCCTTGCACGAATATAAAGGATACGGTTTTGACAAAATTAGGCTTTTACGTATATATTAGTAGCTGTTTCAAGAATTCAAATCATTACCCGATTACGTAAAACAAGACAAATTTTTCAATTTTTTTTTTCGAACTGACTATGCTGTTGGCCTTGCAAGTCCTTTACAGCTACACTGGACTATTAGAAATTTTTCAAGTGTGTCTACATTCCTTGTCAATCTTGGCTGCTCTGAATATAGCCGTTAAGTTTGGACTCGTTTTTAATATAGTCAACAGTTTAATACAAAACAAAGTTAATATATTATTAATAACTTCTGTCAGCAACTTCGTTCGCGTGGAATGGTTCCTTTGGGCTAACGCTAAAAAGCAGAGGAAGCTTTCAAAAGGGAAATGGTTTTGAAACATTCTTCATTGGTGCTCAGTTCCTAACAGTCTTAGCGTGATACCATAATGTTTCAAATAGAACCGGTAGTTTCTGAGATTAAATCGTTTAAGCAACCAGACTCTTTATAAAATTAATAAGTAAAACCGGTAGTTCCTGAGATTAGCTCGTTTAAGCAAACAGACTCTTTATAAAATTAATAAGTAAAACAGGTAGTTCCTGAGATTAGCTCGTTTAAGCAAACATACTCTTTATTAAATTAATAAGTAAAACCGGTAGTTCCTGAGATTAGCTCGTTTAAGCAAACACTCTTTATAAAATTAATAAGTAAAACCGGTAGTTCCTCAGATTAGCTCGTTTAAGCAAACAGACTCTTTATAACATTAATAAGTAAATGTAGTATAGACACGAATCTAAAATTTGCATTTATTTATCTTTAAGTTGTGTCGATTTTATACACACAATAATATAATACGTATTTATACCTAAATTTGGGTTCTGTGTATCATATTCAGAGTGTTCAAAGAAATTGGTAGGCACTGTATGTATATTTCTTAATGGATTTCAATACATAAGTTTTCCCTAGATTTATCTTATTATTGACATATTAGTTACATAACCATATATTATATTTTAAAAGAAAAGTGTTGTCGTTTTTTTATTAAACATTAGCCTTATTATACTATTATTTATATGAAGTGATATTTATTTGTGATATCATATACAAGCTGAAAGTTTAGACAGTAGCAATATTTATGGAGGACACTCTGCACTCGATTCTCGTTTTAAATAAATTTAAAAAATGGGTGCTTAATATTTGACCTAATATTCTAAAAAAATACAAAAATTCTCCGCAATATTCTACGAGTCTATGTTAGAGCACAGTGTAAATGAGCGTAGAGTGACGTACACTTTCACATGGAAGGGATTATTGTCCATTTTATTATCGAAGTTTATTAACTCCAGGTCGTCCCTACAGTTTTCAGTTCCGGTCATTGCATCTAGATTTATTACGATTGTGTTTATACTTTTGAAAGTCTTAGAAAAAAATTAACTTAGGTTATTTTTGTTTTTTAGTAATATTTGTTTTAATATTATTATTTTATATATTAGATGTGACCATAAAGTATATTGTTTAACCTTTAACCTGATATGTTTGGGTAAAAAATTATTTATTTTATGTTTCAATAAAGATATATGAACAAACCTTTACACACCATTAGAAGCGACAACCGTTCCGCAATGTTCATCCCCATAGGATGAAGGATGATGATAAGCTTTATCTGTAATAATACCGTAATGAATTAAATATTGTATTTAAAATAAATAAAAATAAATTATCGAACATATGCAAGCAGAAATGGATGGAAAACGATTACATCTATTTAGTTATTTTTTTTTTTTGTTGTCTTTGTTTCTGTTTGGACAAGATTTCTACGAAGAAAAGATTAGAAAATTGCACGAAAAATTATTAATTAATTTTGGGTTATAAATCTATACTAATATTATAAAGCTGGAAGGTTTGTTTGATTTTACGCGCTAATTTCAGGAACTAAAGATCCGATTTGAAATTGAATGAACAGATAGCTCATTAACGAGGGAGCCTAAGATCCATAGAAGCGGGGACCAATGAAGAATGGTTCAAAATCGGATATTTTCCTTTCGAAAGTTTCCGCTGAATGTTAGTCCAAAGTAAAAATTTCACGCGGATGAAGTCACAGGTAGAAGCTGGAGTCCATATATATTGTTGAAATGATTAATTGCAACACTGCAACACTGAACGCCATCTTATGAATATTGTTTAAAAAAAAAAGAAATATTTATATACTCTATGAATCTGTTCTTGTCAAGTTGTCAAAAAATATACGTATTTTTCTTTCGTTTGCTCAGTTCGTGTTTTTATTTACCTAGCTCAGTCAAGTAAATACTAACATATAACAACATATATAAATGAGTGAACGCACTCGTCTCACTATACAGTGGAGTAATCTTCAGAAATATCGCGAGATTGACGTTTAGTTGTTGAGTTGTCAATTTTTTTTTAGTTTTTGGCAACTATTCTTCTAGTAGATAATTATTGCCATAGTCGAGTAGGTACAATTTACTTGCGATCATTTCAATGTTCTAACAAGATGGTGGATCTATTGTTAAAACTTTCCAGGAAGTTTTTGTGGCAAACCAGAATCCAAAACCTCTTTTTTTTCTAATAAAGACTAAAGGTGTATAGTTCGTAGAGCCACGCTGAAGCTATAACTGCTTACAGCATGAATAAATCGACTCCTCCGTGGTACTACCACCCAACCCATAAAAACACCGACGTGAAAACAGTGCTTGCGTTGTTGTGTTTCCTTCCGGCAGTGAGAGCAGCGGCGACCTACCTCCTCCCACTCCCTTGTCCACCAACACAGGCTGGTAACGCACTTGCGATTCCTCTAATGTTGACGTCTATGGACGGTGATGATCACTTAACATCAGGTGACCCACTTGTTCTTTTGCTTCCTATGGCATAAAAAATATATTTATGTTCAGAAATGTTTAAAGCATTCGACGAATCTTAGATATATTAATAGAGTCGTTGAACCTTTTGAACACTCATTAAGACAAATTAAACTTAATAAGATTCTATCCGCGTTGAGATTCTCTTGAAAAATTTGTGTAAAACTTCAAATACGTTTGCTTTAGTTTTAATCAAGGCCTTTCTTAGAAGTAAACGAGTGCACAAGATATGTGTTTATAAACTCAATAGTTCTGTATAACTTTATAAAACTATAACCATAAACTATTTTAGGTGCATTTTACTACATCCAAAGATATACACTGATATATCTGGTATTAGAACGAAAGATAACAGAAAATTAAACAATAAACATTTTGTAAATATATTTAATGCTGGTTTTATGTTCATGTGCTTACTCTATGCAATCTTGAGGAGAGATTGTTATTATCTAATGTCTAATCTAACTATTTAATACCTTTAAACAAGCAATTCTTGTATATATTTATATTATTATATATTCAGGATCTCGGAAACGGAGTCTGCGATTTTCGTGGTGTAGGTGGTTTCGGGGACGATAAATCAATCTAGCTAGATTTCATTCATAGAAAAGAAATCTGCGTTTTTGGACAATTAAAAAATAGAGCTAGAATATAAAGGCAAAGTTTGCCGCCGCTGTCAAAACAAAAATAGCTCAGATGGAAAGTGGTTGAAAATCCGTCTAACCCCAGTTCGAATCCGAGTGACAAGAGATACATTTTTTAAATTTTTTTTTTTCGTAATAAAATGCTAAATTTGGCAAACCTAACAATTTTAATTAAAAATACAATTTTATTATTATGATTATATGAGAGATTTCTTTTTTTTTATACATATATTTTTTTGATGAGAAATGCTGATTTTTGAGGCAAACCTAACAGTTTATTTTAATCTAAAAATGTGTTTAAAGAACCGAGCTAGACTCGGTAGTCCAGGTACTGTCTATTGTGTGATTAATTTACTGATGAATATCATTTCATAGTATAAAACAATGTCCCCTACCGCAACTGTCTGTCTGTTCGCGATAAACTCAAAAACTTCTAAACGGATTTTCATGCGGTTGTCACCAGTAGATAAAGTAATTCATGAAGAAGGTTTTGGTGTATAATTTGTCAATATTTTTTTTTATAAACAGGGGGGCAACGTCTGCTAGTATAACAATAATGGAAAATAATTACAGTCGATATATTTCAAGTATATTGTTAACTTGATATTCTTGTTGAAGTTCTTGCTAGGCAAGTTTCCACTGTCTGCCTGTTAGCATATATCTCGAATACCAGTGAACAAAGCGATCGTAGTAGCGTCGGGGTCACCGCTATAGGCGTCTAGAATGACTTGGGAAGTGTAACAATTAGATTCGGAATGCGTAAAATAGACTGTTTAATTTAAGCTCCACATATGTTAAGTATACATACAACAACTCATTTAATTGTTTGAATGACATATTGACAATGAGGATGACATCAAGGCTACATGATAATGGTTCTGTGGTTAATCTATTCAGGCACCACATTAATAGTTTAAACATCAAAATGATAGCATAGCCTGTTAATAGGGATTGGTCTAAGCCCGAGAGGTTAGCTACCAACTTCATGTGAGAATCTATCACCAAGCTTTTATTGATGTCTTCCGGCAGATGTATTCGAAAGTCAGTCCCACTCTCCAGATTTAGCATATTTACCATGGCAGAATACATCGTCATCTATAATCAGATAACATGGTGAAAACCTAAAAATTGTTAACAATAAACGGGTTTTCACTTTTTTTAACTCGAATGAGGAAGGTTATAGGCTATACATCATCACGCTAAAACCAATAGAACCGGAGCATAAATAAAAAATGTTTCAAACTCGGGAATTTTATTCCTCTTGAGAGTTACCGCTGCGTGTTAGCGTTAGCCCAAAGTAACTATTACTACGCAGACAAATTGGCGGGTAGGGGCTAGTATTATTATAAATAGTATAGGAGTATAAGTTAATATAATGCAGCAGAAAAAAAAAAAAACAAAAAAAAACTTGTATGTTTAAATTACAGACACTTTTTAAAATGAGGCAATTCTTTTTTTTATACGATAACAATATTTGTAAGTAAAAAAATACCCGAATATTTATTATTTAGACACAACTACAATTGAAGTTAACATTTCCTGTATAACGCAATTTGAAATACACCTATTAGAAAACGTCGAAAATTGTGTTACTACATATTCTCAGCTTCAAAACTGAATTAAGTAAAAGAAGCAATTAGAAAACAGTTCATTACTGGAAGCGAAATCAGTCTGTATCAATTACAAACACGGAAACTGAACGATTGTCAAATGTTTTAGACGAACAATCAATACCATTCTAGTATCTACAACGCAGTGTTTATTATATAATTTGCTTACAAAAATACACTAAAATGTCCACACAACATGACGTATTACGACTATCTAATCAACATTATATGAGTATAATTCCATCGATATCAACTCGGTATTTCGGTCATTCATAAACTTGTTTTTACTCAATACATTGACGATTTTATTATGTGAACTTGCACAATGTTGTATGGTAGGATGACCTTGGAAATGTAACCGATCGAAAGATTCATCGTGTCTGTATCTATACTAATATTATAAAGAGGTAGTTTATGAGTTTGTAATTGTAGGAGGAACTACTGGTCCGATTTGAAAAATTCTTTCAATGACATATAGCTCATTTATCGAGGATGGTTATAGGATCATCACACTAATGCTAATAGGAACGGAGCACCAATGAAGAATGTTTAAAAAATGGGCTATTCTATTCCTAAGTGTCTATTCCACGCGAATAAAGTCGCGGGCAGAGGCTAGATTTTTTTTATGTCATATAGGAAACGAACGAACAGGCGGGTCAGCTGATGTTAAGCGATCACCGCCGTCCATAGACATTAGCAACAACAGAGGAGCCGCAAGTTCGTTGCCAGTCTGTGTTTTGAGAAAAAGGGAATGGGGAGAGGAGATGGAAGGTGGAGAGAAAAGGGGAGGGGAGAGGAGGAGAGATGGGCCTCCTCATTCGTGCTGGAACCAATAATAGTTTCAGCGGGGCTCTACCACCTAAATAATAGTATGCTATATTACTCTTTCGTTAATGAAGTCGTTAGGGCTGCCAACTCTCGAGTTTTAGCAATAGATTCGGGAGTTAAATATGTTAAGAGCGTTTAGGTGAATCTTACTTTAAAAATGCTTATTATTGAAGTTATACTTCTTTTGGCGCGTTTGGGGAAAAATGATAAGAAATTACATTACAATACATTCAACAGTGTTCTGTTGACTTCCAAGGGAATTACACGAAACTGACCTGAGAAGCCATTGTGTTATTAAAAATGGTAATTATAATAAATAGTAATAATAATCAAGAAGTTTTTGGAAGATAAATATGGTACGAAATAGCTCGTGGTTATATTTGAAACTTAGTAATTAAAAAAGTGGTTGAGCCACGCTGAAGCTATTACTGGTTTCAACATGAATGGATCGGCTCGACCGGGGTAGTTCCACTCTCTCATAGAAAACCGACGTGAAGTAACAGTGCTTACATTATTGCGTTTCGTTCGATCAATGAGAGCCCATAACCCACCTACACTCCCCTTAGCCTTACTTGTTAACCCGATCCCTTACCCTTCCCCAAACACAGGCTGACAACGCACTTGCGACTCCGCTGAAGTTGAAGTGTCTATGGAAGACATAAAAAGAGCAAAACAGAAAGTTCATGTAAGCCAAATCATTTTTTTCTCCTACATGAAGGCACCAATCTATATTTACACTGATATATTACGACTTTGTTCGTAGCTGTACAAATATGGCGACTAAAGGAAGGACGAGACAGCATCTCGTCTATCATCTGGGCAACTAGAAAACATATTTTGTTGGCAATCAACGCGTTAAATAATATTATAAACCGTTATGTGATTATTAAAGTAGGTATATGTAATCAAACAAACAATGCGAGCTAATTAAAATGCAAGATATCCGCATAAATTGTAAGCGATTATCTTTAAACAAATAAGTGTATCACATGAGAAGCTATATTTTAATGTTAAACACGTTCATTAACTCCGGTGCATTTGATATGTTAAGTCATATCGTGACTAACTACGCACGTTGTGTTAATGATATATGACAGTTTGCACAATACATCCCAAGGCTGATATTGTTTCCCTTTTACAATGTGTTTAATGCAGTGGGAAATGTTTTATTTTTTGTTCTATATTTTACTAGCTGTGCTCGCGACTTCATCGGCGTGAAATCCTATGTAAAAAACAATGATCAATAGAATCATCTGACTGTATGAAGTACTTTTATTTTCGAACTGACTACGCTATTGACCTAGCACGGTCTTTACAACTTCACCGGACTACTAAGGCGAGCGCTTGTGGCACTCAGCCGATTTTATTTTGGCAACTAGCTCACGGGTGCACGGCACACCTCGGCTTTGGCTGTTGCCTAATACATGCAATTCACAACCTATCTGAGCTAACCTAAGCTAAGCTACATATTCATACTTATATGAGTTATTGAAACATATATGTGTACCAAGCATACATAACTCGACAACTCTTATATGTAGTTTGTGTCGGATAATTGTATGAAGTACTTACTTATCTACTTTTCTCTCGTACTTAAGACGCATCGTAATTAAAATTACAATAACTTTTGATGGAGTAAACCGATTTGAATAAAACTAAGACTATATATTTCTCGAGAATATACCTTACAATTTTCGAGGTAAGGTTCTATCGTGTACACATTACTTTAGCAGTGATAAGTGTTCATACAAATAACCAGCTAGACAGACAGATAGACACACAGACATTTATAAAAATGATTAAAATAAATCTTATTAATTATTCCTAGACACCTGCAACATTTTTTTTTACTAAAATCTGAAAGGTACACATTATCTTCCTATAATTCTAACAAACACACAAACTTAGCAGTATGGCTGGTTTTTTAAGCTTACCTGACACTTATATTCTGGCCAATTCAAACAAAATCTTTATAAAATACTCCCAATGTGGTATTCTGACTTAAATGAATGTAAGGTTTTTGCGTGAAAGACTTTCAGACATTTATCCATTCTCACAAACTTTCTTCTATGTAATATTACGCAAAGATTAGGAGAAAATAGATATAAGGATAAGATTTATCAAGTCATAGTAAAAATGGATAGATATCAGCTTCAAATTCCTTTTTCTCTCTCGAACGGACTACGCTATTGGCCTTGCAAAAGCCTTTACAGCTTCACCGGACTACAAGGACGAGCGCTTAAGGCACTCAGCCGACTTCAAATTGCAAATTTAGATTATACACGGGTTATAGTAAAACGTACAATTATCTGTTTATAATTAGTCATAGGAAGTTTTTGGTGTTACGTTTTTTTTATACCTTAGGAAGGTAAACGAACAGGTGGGTCACCTGATGTAAAGTGATCACCACAGTCCATAGACACTTGCAACACCAGGGGAGTTGCAAGTGTGTTGCCAGACCGTATTGGTGAGGAAGAGGGGAGACGAAAGGGGTTGGAACGGTAGGATTTAGGTCTTCAGAGCTCTCACTGACCGAACGAAACGCAACAATGCAAGTACTGATGCAAGTACTGTTACTTCACGTCGGTTTTCTATGAGAAGGATGGTACTGCCCCGGACGAGCCGACACATTCATGCTGAAGCCAGTAATAAAAAGCTTCAACGTGGCTCTACCACCTAAAGAATAACAGACTATATCTAAATTCGGGTTCTGCGAAACTATATTCAGTCCGATCATAAACTTTGGCGAGGAATAATTGTACTATTTTTAAATGTTTTCAACTCCAAAAAGGTAAACAACAAGTCAGCTGCACGCATCAAAGCCATAATGGAATTTCAGATCGACGTTCAGACGACCTCAGTCAATGGACAGGGAACTTTATATCATTTCAAGCGGAACGCATCCAGTGACGTCTGGCGGTAATACCCGTTACATTTGATAACGCTTTTATGCTACAGTTATAATCCGGCCGAGACTATCATAATAATGTTCTGGCAATAACATCTTGTTTTAGAGGCACTTTGTGAATTTCGTTGCTACATTTGAATTTGTTTTCTTACGACTGAATTGTGAATATTATAATGTAAGGAGTCATTCATAAAATACGTTCGCATTTGTGGGAGGGAGCGGGTATCGCTTACTTTAATACGTATCTAAGGGAACATGACTTTCGCAGCTCTTCGAACTATTTTGAAAATGTTTCTTTTAATTTTTTTTTTGTTACGATAAGAAGTCATTCTTTTTGTATTTGTAAATATATAATTGTACATGTAGGGGGAGGGGGGAGCCATTTATCATAAGCAACGCAAAATTTATATGGAGGTTTTTTTGTCATAAGCGGAAAACGAACAGGCGGTGTATCGTTAGTGTTATTCAATTGAAACCTTTTTGTTTAAATCGATTGTTGACGTTCAGATCTTGTTAATAAACTATAAAGCAACAACAACTCTTTGGTTGTTATGCACGGGAACGTCAACAAAATAAAAAGAAAGAAAAAAGACGTGTCAGCGGCTGCTGTTGTTTTTATCGAAGAATCGAAATATATTATCATATCAATCAGCAAAGGATCGGAACAACTATCAAATCATTCAGCAACATCATCAATATCATCATCATACTACAACATAAAGCCACATTCGTGGAAGCTCAGCGGCCAGCTGCAACGTAAAGGATATCACGAGGTACGTGCATTATATCATTACTGTTGTTAGCTGGATCTGAAAGAACACTTTAAAGAGTTCTCGAAGACCCTACGAGGTCCCCCAGAGTAGCAGAACGCCACTAATTGGCATTTCGGCGGTGCGCACGCTACAGGTGGGTAACACCCGATGTTAAGTAATGACCACAGTCCATACACATCTACAACATCAGGGGAGTCGCAAGTGCGTTACCAGCCTATATTGGAGGGGGGGGGGGGGGAGGAAGGGAAGAGAACAGGGGGCATGTGAGGAGGGTGGGCCTCCGGCACACTCACTGACCGAAACGCAGCAAGCACTGTTACTTCACATCGTTTTTCTGTGAGATGATGGAGCAAGCCGACCCGAGGTTTGTAGGAAATGTAAATTATAGCGTGCCTAATGAGAAGGGGGCTCTATAAATAAAAAAAATTGCGTCACGTATTTTATGACCTCCAATGTAATCAACGACACGTCTGATTGTTCTTAGAACGTGCTTAAATTACTACTTAAAGACGCCTTGAGGTTAAGTACTTTTAAAACATAATAGAACTATTAGTCCGGTCAAATTAGACTAAAAAATAAGAGTAAAGTTACCTTAATTCCCACCAAGCTGAAAATCGGTAAGATTGTTTAAAATATCATTAAAAATAAAATTTGAAAGTTCCCCATCTTTCCCCTGTAAGTAAAAAATTTTTATTTAAGGTCAAAGGTAAAAAAATGAGTTTTTCGCGATTTTCAGCAAAACGGTAAGTTTTATCATGAAAATACCTCAGATAAAAATTTTAGATCATAAAATTATCTACAAAAAATTATTAATACTTTTTTCTCTACAAGCTACCGTTTTTAGATTAACGATTCTTATTTTTTTTTTTGAAAATTTTAATTGGGGTAGACTTTGTTATCGATATAGAAGCCAAGAATATTCTTTGTACTATTTTTGTTTGTCTGCCTGTCTGTCTGTCTGTGCCTATGAACACGTTTCACTCTGAAAGTACTGAACCAATTTTGACGAAACTTGACACAGTGCATACCAAGAGTCTGCAAAACAGAAGAATAAGAACAAAGAATACTAAGAACCTGAAATAGTAAGATTGATCTCATTAATGTTGTTGCCGTCATTTCAATTAGAATCGAGATTCTCACTAATTTGACTTATTATCATTGAATTCCACTCTAGAGAAGAGAAGGAAATAATGAGATCTATAGAAGACTTTCTGATAGATGGTTTTTACATTATTGTTTTAATACAATTTGGCGCAAATACTTCTTTAAATAAAGAGGGCTATAACCGACATTCGATTAATGTAAATAGGTTGTTAAATGAAACAGATCTATTGCTCCCTATATCACGGCAAATAAACAAACACAACGTTACATTAGATTGTTATAGTCGTAATCTGTTATGTCCAAATAAATTCACATATACGTTGTAATCTTGTTAAAGTTCAACTCCTATTACGTAGGCGTATCGCATCGATTTATGTTTACTGGTACATTATATTTATTGGTCTGTCAGGACTCGTTCACAGTATAATTATTCGTTCTAAATATTGGACAGTTTTATTTTTTTTATAGGTTTGAATTTAATAACAACACCTCTTGTAGGTGGTAGAGCCACATTGATGCTACAACTGGCTTCAGCATGAATGGGTCGGCTCGTCCGGTGTAGTACCACCCGACCCACAGAAAACCGACGTGGCGTAACAGTGCCACCATTGTTGCGTTTCGTTCAGTCAACGAGAGCACCGGAGACTCACCTCTATATCTCTCCCCTTCCGCATTACCTCAGGCTGGCAACGCGCTTGCGACTCCTCTGGTATTGCTGGTATCTATGGACGGCGGTGATCACTTAACATCAGGTTACCCACCTGTTCGTTTGCCTCCTATGATTAAAAAAAGCGATGATAGTTTATTTGATAGCGTATTCGGACATCTTGTCGATGAACGTAGGTTCGAATCCTAGCGGCAGAGTCCGAGCTTACGCTAAATGAAAATGTTGTAATGAGACCATAGCACGTTGGTAGAGCCTTTTTTAAGTTGCCTGGATAGCTATCACCGTTCAGTTGAAAATTTGTCGCCAAGAACCTGTGCGTATGTTTCAGTAAAGTGTGAAAGTATAAAGTTTGATATTAAGCCTAATCTGTTCTGATGTGAACGATGAAATACAATGTGATAGAGGACAGCTAGAAGTAATAATGATGGTGATGATTGTTCCGACCGATTTCGGTTATGGCGACCACTTCACCCTTAATCAGAGAAATGACGCTGGTGCACTCGAACTCGAAGATGGCTTATGTATCCTATCTTCGCGGCGAAACTCCGTGCACAATGAGGGCACGTTAGTACGCCGTTCATATAATGATACGTTACGGCAGCAGGTGGGCGAGCCTTTAACTGATCACTTTTGATATTAAGGCCAGTTATACGCTGAGCCTCGAACTCGCGTACTTGGCTGTTTACCATTCTACGCCATTTTAATCGCTGTGCTGTCAACGACTGCATATGTCGTTTTTGGACATCTTTGTACCGGAGGAGGAGTCCGCTCTGATTCCGCTTGCTCTAACTAGAAATAACTAAATATATATTTAAGAATAGAATATTCAACTGAATTCTGTAAATAAAAAAGAGCTATTGCCGAGTCTATGTAAGTGCATCATTTAACTAGCAAACTACATGTGGCAGATATGCGAATGTTAAGGTAGATGTGTGGTATTACTAGAATGGATAAGATTAAGAATGAGTATGTCAGGAGATGTTTAAAAATAGCACTAGTGACAGAGAAGTTGAGGAGTAATAGGCTATCATGGTATGGTCATGTCGCTAGAAATGCTTTAAGTATCATGATGGATGGATATAGGAGTAGAGAAGTCCCGAAATGTTAGGATAGATTGTGGGAAAGATTTTATGTGTATAAAGGTTGTGAAAACTGACATGATATCTGACAGGGGAGAGTGTAAAAGGAAAACATGTTGTGGCGACCCTACTTAGGTAGGATAAAGGTAAGAAGATGATTATATAAGCGCAACATTTCAAGTAGGCCGTACTTAGCTGGCTGATTCTTTTTTTAATGCTTTGCTGATGGACTTTAGAAAAATCATACGTCATCAATGTACATATATAAAAACATAACGAATATTTTAAAAAAATATTAACAGAATTCTTATTTGATTGTACAGTTGCCATTGTATTTCATTACATGATACTGTTGTAAAGACATGATATGGTCTCTTCTTCGTTACTACACTCGTATGAAGCAGAAGCGGACAACTAGTCACTTTTAAAGAGGCTTTAGGAAAAGATAAGTTCTGTCTCTCTATTTGTAGTACCGAAATGTTTCTACAAATAACACTATAAAGGGCAATGCATGTTAATCTTTACATTATGGCTTGATTATATATAAACTGAAATTACAATTTTGAAATATATATTAACGCTATGTTTTAACTACATATTTTTACTGGAATTTTATTGAAGAAAGGCTTCCGTATCAAGGAGTGTAAATTCAGTTGAGCTGATTCAAAGCTTATATACAAAATTAAAAGTAAGATAAAATATTAATGTTAGGATTCATTTGTATTACCTTGTTATTCCTAATTTATATAAAGATATATGTAGATCACAAATAAATTAGTGAACATTACACTTCAGTGGGCTGGTCTATCGACCTTATAAAGTAATTAATCTACGTGCTGTTTGGTTTCTATTGATATACAGACGTCGATTTTTTAAATATTTTTGGCACCTGTATTGCGTAATCCAATTAGTATATCTTATAGTAAATACATTACAACAATTCACAAGGCAACTAATGACATGTTACCGAATACGTAGGCATATGGCTGAGATAAACCAGCTTGTTCATTCAGTACATATTTCGAATAGAAATAAAATAAATTGCTAAGGTTGTTACCGGAGAATTACATAATCAACAAAACTGTAATCTGCATTGTTTAGAATCTTTTCGAATAGTTTCAACATGAATTAAACGCTATATATTAAATTGTAATATGTCATTTAGTGTCATTATCTTCTTTTATTTCTTTGCATATTACTTATTGCACAAATAGTGTTTCGATATGGTTTATAATCGTCGGTATCCGTAATCATTCTATTTGTATACTCTATGTAACTCTTTTAGGGGATGAATTTTCAGAATTTCATTTTTAATGATTAGCTAGGTTATATAAGTAACTCCTGTCCGTGTGAAGAAACACTTTGAGCTGAGTCCTCCGTAATTTAGTCTTAAGAATTTTATTAAGTCGACCTTTGGCTACTATGTCACTGCAAATATGCAATAACGTGTCGTTTCCTTCATAGATCTATATTATTAAATAACTAAATATGTAGTAAGGGATGTAACTTGCGTAGAATGAAATCTTGTATTGGAATGGGATTAACGCCTTTGAACACTTGGTTACAGATCTTATTTTCAAAATGGGAACTAAACAAGCAAAACCTAAAGAAATACCAACTACTAAACCATAATTTTATAATGACATCATTACCGGAAATTCGGTCCGAAGCCATTTAATATTCTGTCTGCAAATAGTTGCTTACGCAATCACTAATTATAAGTTCTTCATATTATGTATATATTTGCACTTACTGAACATTCTTTTCTTACTTGTTTGTGCTCCGTATGACGTAATATTAGCCAAACACTCTCAGTAGGCTTCCTTAATAAGGTTTTTCTATAATCATCATAGTTATTTTTATCAGCAAATTGAAATATTGTCAGATGAGATGCAAAGACGCTACATTTTAATTATGCATAGTAAATCTACGACATTGTGTTTTTTTTTATGTATACAAGTGTTTCAATGCCAGCGAATACTTACTATATTCGTACTTAAATGCACCCATTACATAATGTTTTGAGGCAAACGAATGAGTAATGCAGTCAAACTGACTACATCTTACCTACTACTACCTTTGAAGACTTATTTTGAATGACTCGTATGTTGCCAACAGATCACATCTTACAAATATTTCCATATATTTATTTTGAGAATAATATAAGCCGTCATCTGTTGCGTTAAACAGTATACGACAATTCTAGTAATGAAAATAAACAATATCAACAAATGGTATTTGCTGTATTTATTATATCCTCTTTGTATCTCCAATTCTATGTAACAGCATATAAGGTTTTCCGTGTAAATTGATTTAAAACCAAGCTAATGACATTTTTGTAACGGTTCGGCAGATGTGTGCGATTTAGTGTCACATGTCAATTGAGTTTGATGAACGTGTCCTAGTCGATAGATCATTTAACCAGGTATAAATAAATAGGTAGGATTGCTCGTACAATTCCGTTAATCCACTTCTAATATCAGTCGATAATGGTAGATTTATAGTTGACTTGTAGATGCTTCTCGAAGAGTGATACGTCCGTAAGAGTCGTATTCTTATTCGTATTGTTTCGTATTTATTCACTAGATTTCTTTATTACTAAGTTTAACAATCAGTTAAAAGGTTTCACTAATCATCAATACCTGAAAATATTTTTTATAAGGGTTATAAAATTATAGTTACATATATTTTGGTTATAAAATCCATGATTGACGAAATAATACCAAATTAATCTCCAATGTAAAGAATATAGCTATTTACCATTTTTACAGAAAACATCGCAAAGGCGAACAATGTAATACTTTGAATATTAATTATAGTGTACGCAAATCCTCCGACAAATAGATACCTACTGAATACATATTACACTAACTGTTAACCGTGACTTCGTCCGTGTGGAATTTAGTAAAAAAATGTTGAATGTAATGCGCTCGGTACTGAACACTGCTTATTTATGTTATTATATTTGTTACAACAACAGACAAGCAAAATAAAATTATATATGTATTTTTTTATACGCAACATATATTTTTTATGCCATGTTATTTTTGTGGGGGACAACAGCTAAAGTAGACACCATACTTTTATTACAAAAATGCACAGTTCAATTATTATACAATATAGGGCCTCGCTAGTCATTAAAGAATAAGTTCCAAGAATTCGGTATCTTAACTCTGCCCTCCCTATAAATTCTTGATAATTTAATGAATGCCCGCAAAAACTTTAAATAGCTAAACTAAAACACCGGTGTGATTGAAATACAAGAAACTGTGACTAACTGGTCGTCACATATTTCAGACTCTGTAAGACCAGTGATAGTTTTTTAGGTAATAGTGTTAGGTTTCACAACAAAGTCATAAGCATATTACCGATTTACCGGGCTGTGGGTTTAAGCGCCATCTCAAGTGAGTTGTGCCTAAAGGCCATTATAAAGAGGACCAATATGTGAACGATAGTCATATGTGGAATTAATTCCTCATTCTGTGCATTCACTAAAAACGATTGTAAGGTATGTATATTGAATGAATGTGTGTTAAAAAGATAAACCCCATCGAGTTTCTTACTGATATCTTCTCGATTAAATAGTTGTTTGTCCGAATCGGTGGTAATTTTTTTCTCGAACTGACTACTCTTAACAAGGTCCTAACGGTTTCATCGGACTACTAAGGCAAGCGCTTAAGGCACTCAGCCGATTTTATTTGACAACTAGCTCAAGCGCGCATGACACACCTCGGCTTGGGCTGTTGCCTGATACGTGCAATTTGTGACCTATCTTTTTTTTTTTTTACGTGGGGAAATCCCTTATGGATACCCACCCTCCCTGGGGAGAGGGTGGGTTATGTCCGACTCGCACGGACTAAAACCCCACGGTGTACGTCTTCCGCTGATGTTGGGGCGGCACGAAATCTCTATAGACTTCATCGTGCCGCCCCAGCGGTGTGGCCCAGCGGCAGAAGTGCCGCCGCCGGGCCTCGTCTTGTAAGGAGACAGCCGGGTACACACCGGCCGTCTCCTTCTCGTCTGCCGGACCTGTGCAATGGGAAGGTGGGGCTACAGCCCCACCCGTCCCTAGGTCCAGCTACGGTGGCGGGAGGAGGCGGTCAAACTGCCGCCTCCTCCTGCCTGTCCTCCTTTGGCGGAGACGGCCGCTTAACGGGTCGTTCTCGCCGACCCTCTCCGCCGCCTCCTTCTGCGAGACGACTTCCTCGCAGAAGGAGGCAACTGCGTTCCAGACATCCTCGCTACCAAGCATGGCCGCAACCACGCTCGGCAGCGAGAGGTTCCCTCCTACCGCCGCAGCCAGAATGCGGCGCTGCTCCTCCCACGCAGCACACTCAGACAGTGTGTGCTGCGCGGTGTCCGGGTCAACGCCGCACTCGTGGCATACGGCGGTCGGCTCCCTGCGCGCTATTCGGTGCAGGTACCAACCGAAGCACCCGTGCCCGGTCAGCACCTGCACCAGACGGAACGTCAGGGAGCTCCATCTTCGATTACACAATTCTAGCAGCACCGGGCGGACGGCGTCGATTGTATATTTACCGTACTGCGCGTCCGCCAGGTCCTGCTTCCATCTCTCCATCATCGCACCTCTTTTTACTTTCCTCCTCTCCTCTATTTCCCTGGGAGCTGGAAGCTCCCCTGACCGCTTTTTGGCCGCCGTAAATTCGTAAACGGCGGCCAGCACTTGCGCCTCCAGCTCCCAGGGAAGGGAGCCAGCCAGCACCATGGCTGCCGCCGCGGACACCGTTCGGTACCCTCTTACCGCCCTCAACGCCATATATGAGTTGTTGGAACATATACTTGTACCAAGCATACATACCTCGACAAAACTTATGTGTATTTTGTGTCGGATAATTTTCTAAGCTAATTCGGTTCCATAGAAGACAATAAAACCCTTCCACTTTCATGTGTAAGCGTGCACGTATGTGGAGGTGATATGTGTAATGTTGTTGCAGTATTGTAAGATCTCGTGTCACTGTATCGCACGAGCAGCATACTCAAGGGCTCCACGCCAAGGGAACGAACCTAGGCTTGAGCCGCTACTGAGAGAGTCGAAACGGTGGTAGTTTTGACGTTCATAAGCACCTTCTTAGAGCCTAATTCAATAAAAAAAGTATTTTTTTTTATTCATTTAATAAAATCTAGCTGTTATTTTGACATTACAAACTACATTTCTATTTATTTGTGGATGTACATGTGTTCATATTTATTATTCATTTTTTTTTTCAACTGAATACAGTGACAGCTGCGCACACCTTCCTACGTATGAAAAAAGTTTGAATGTAAAAAAAGTGTTCAGAATGAATATAAATAAACGAAAACATTAAGCCAAAATTATTTACGTTGACAGTGAAAAATACTTGAACGTATAGTTTTGCCTCGGTTTACGTCAATACGGTATCTCACAAGAACATTTATCTTTAGATAAAATGGTAATACATACACACCTAGTTATGTTCACATGTGCGATGTGCTAAAATCGAGGCGATGATGGCTCTTTGGTGCCGTGAATCGACATGCACCTTTTTTATATACTATATTTATAACATACTAGCCTCTGCTCGTGACTTCGTTCGCGTGGAATAGATACACTAACACTAACACGCAGCAGTTCCCAAAAGGAAAAAAAACATCCCGATTTTGAAACATTTTTCATCTGTGCTCCGCTCCCATTGGTCTTAGCGTGATGATATATAGCTTATAACCATTCTCAATGAATGAGCTATATAATTTTTTATTTTATTTTTCGAAAAACAAACAGTAATTTATTACAAGTATTTAAACTAAATAGACTCTATACACCAGTTATATGTTTTCGCATATAGTATTCTAGGAAATGGCTAGTTTGTTTGAAAAAAAAAACGAAATAATCAATAAGTAATACAAACTTACATTAATATAAATTATTTAAATTCAAAGAGAATTTGAAATAAGTTTGAGAACCATTAAATCACACATTCGCCATAGTATTTTTGAAGTGTTGCGTTGTAGATGTAAAGAAATCGTACTATGGCTGGACTACCAAATCATTTAATATGTTTGCAGCACGATTAAAGAAAGAATTCTGTCTATAAATAGATGCACACTGTGGGATATCCAAATATATAGGTTGTCTTAATGTCCTGTTAGGCATTCTCAGATTAATTTTAGAAAGTAAGTGTGGAGAGTCCATGTAATTTTGAGCAATTTTAAATAGAAAAACAACGGCAGATATTTTTCTCCTTTCCTGCAAAGGTAAAATATGGTATCTACGACATCTTGCCTCATAGTTGCAATCGTCGGTTCCCGATTTATACTCTAGAAATTTCATAAATCTTCGCTGTATAGATTCAATTCTGTCGATATACACATGGTAACGCGGATTCCACACTTGTGAGCAATACTCGAGAATACTACGCACCAAAGAACAATAGAGGATCTTAATTACTTTAACACTGTTAAATTGTGAACTTGAGCGAAGAACAAAGCCCATAGTTTTATTAACCTTTTTAGCAATCTGATCTATGTGTGTTTAAAAGTCAACTCATGTCATGCAAAACACCAAGATCACGAATTTCATTTACCTGCTGCAGTACCTGATCTTTCAATTTATATGTTGTTTTCATGAGATTAAATTTGCGAATGAAAGTTATGGTGTAACATTTATCAACATTCAAGTCTAGCTTATTAGCAAAGCAGTTTTGTTCAAAACGTTCCAAGTCTTTTTGTAAAAACTTTGAATCATCAAGCACGTCAATTTTTTTGAATACTTTCATATCATCGGCGTACAGAAGGAACTTGGAGTGTTGGAAACAATCGGCTATATCATTAATAAAGATGTTAAAAAGTAAGGGTCCTAGTAATGATCCCTGGGGCACTCCAGAAGGGACTCTAATCCAGACGGAGGAAAAGCCGTTCACTACCACTGCTTGGGATCGATTTTCGATGTAGGAGGTAAACCATCTGTATAAATTACCATGGATTCCAGCGTAGAGAAGCTTCTGTAGTAATATTTGATGATCAATACGATTGAAGGCTTTACTATAATCGGTAAAAATAGCATCAACTTTTCCACCGGAATCCATACTGGATGTGAGAAAATCTATAAAAGATAGTAGATTAGACGAAGTTGATCGCATCTTTAAAAAACCATGCTGTTCAGGAATAAAAGATGCCAATAGCGATTGATACACCTGAGAATACACAATGCGTTCAAGTATTTTGGCGAAGAGACATAATTTAGATATAGGTCGGTAGTTTCTAACATCATTCTTTCTTCCATTTTTGTGTATTGGGGTAATGAATGCAGACTTCCAAATTCTAGGTATAATTCCCTCTGTGACGGACCGTTTGTATAGAATAGTTAGTGGCACTGACAAAGATTCAGCACATCTAACTGCAAAGGTAGGTAGAATTAAGTCTGGTCCTGCACCCTTATCTAAATCTAATGACTTTAGCAGTTTTAACACTGACTCTACACTAATTTGTACTTCACCAATACAAACGGAAATGTCCTGTGCTATAGGAGAATTTAATGGTGAATAATTTAGGGCATGTGACGATGGAGATAAAAAAGTGGATTGGAAATAAGAAGCAAAAAGATTACAAACTCCTTCGCCAGTATTTGCCGATTGTTCATCATAGTGTAATGTACATGGAAGTGAGTTGGAACTCATATTATTTGATTTAACAAACGACCAAAACATTTTGGGATCCTTAATAATCGCATCTTCAGAACGTTTTTATATAATGGTTATAGCACTCTTGTTCTAATTTTTTAGCCCTTGACCGAAGAAGACAAAATGTGTTAAGATCAACCGCATTACCATAAACGTGATATTTCTTTTTGAATTTATATTTTTCTTTTAAATTTTTTTTAATGAGCAGCTGTACCAAGGTGGGAATGAAGAAGAAGTAATTATTTTATGAGGAATATGATTGTCTCTAATATTGTATAAGTGGTCATAAAATAAGTGTAGAGCGTGGTCCAGAGGCTTATTATTTAAGTCCCGAACCCAGTCTATTTTATTTAATGATGAAGAGATAGCTTTGTAATCTGCTTTGTCATAAAAATATTCAAGTCTACGGTTGACACCGAGTGTATCGTCTTGAATACAATTTATATTAAATTCTAATGACTTATGGTGAAGTTCCTCTGGTCCTTTCCTGTATTAATTGATAATTTCTATACCCGCCACCAGATAAGATACCTATCATCAAATAATTCACTATCACTCAGATTATCCAGAAGCCAGGTCTCCGTCAATGAGATAGTGTCATAACAGGACAATAGCAGACCTCGAATAAACGCATGCGTTTTGGTGCGTATCCCTCGAGTATTTTGGTAATACAATTTGAGATCGTAGGTAGCCATCAGTAATTATAAGATTTATATAGCTCATGCAAAACTATAAATGATATGTTAACGAAAAGAATACAGAGGGTAATTTGACATATACATAACACAAGCAGCATATTGTTTATATTGCAAATCACGCCCACAGAGCACAAAAACGAAAGATGCACATCCATGAAACATAATAAATAACATAATAAGCTACGAGGATGAATTAATTTTTTTCGATCCATGTTTACATCAATTAGAACTATTTTTGTGATGAAGTAATAACTCGTAATATTAATATTTAATAAATGTAGGGTAAACTTAAAACAATTTCTAAGTGCCCGTGAATAGTCGTAGACATCGACCTTGAGCAAAAATAAACTCGAGTTAAATTGTGTGCAGGGTATAATGAGCACTACCCGCGTGCTTAAACACTTCCAAACAGGTGAAATTTGTAATAAGGGCAGTATACTTACGTGTGTTATTTGCATGACCGCGGTGTGACACCGGTAATTATCTACATACAACAACAAAAAAAGAATGGTGATGGTTCTCAAACAATTAATAAATATAATAACAAAAACGCTTTTAAGTAAATTGAATAAAATTTTAAAGTAGCGGCTAAACTATTTATGCGAGATCGCCTTCGCATTTTATAAAAAATATTGGAGAGGTGTCCGATTTCTTGGCCATAATTTTCGAGTGCTTGACCCATATGTATTTAAAATTATTGTCCTTGGCCAAAGATTTCGCCTTAGTAAGCCCTTATTCCGTTGAGTTAGATGATCGTTCAAGTAGTAGTATCCGGTACCTGCGAAGCGCAATTCGGACAGGGATAGTTTGATTTTACGCGAAGACGCCACCAAGTTTTCTTTAGTGTATCGATTATTAAAGGAAATGATTATTGGTTTCTCAACGTTTGGCACTCGAGTGGGTATTCTGGCAATGTAATTAATATCTTCTTTTTTATTGGGTAGTTACAGTTAATGCCAATCTTTGTTATTAATGCGTAAAGATCTTCACTTTTCTTCAGAGGGATTCCCCTAATTTCAATGTTATTAGCTCTTGCCCACTGGTCCCTGTCATCAAGTTCCTGATTTAGCTTGACAATTTCTGCTCTCAATTTCGGGACTTCGTTTGCAATCTGTTCGACCTTAATCACCTTCGACTCTAATGACTTGGTAGTGCTCGAAAATTTGTCTATTGACTCATGTGCCATTTCTAGTGAAGCCTTCAAACTGTTAACGTCGGTCTTGATGGACTTGATGTCTTCAACCAGGGATGGTAATGAAGTCAATTGCCGGGCTATCTGTGTGAGTTGCTCTTGCATGACGTCCATCTGACTTAACAGATGTGGGTCAGAAGCTGGTGAGAGTGAAGAGCCTGATTTACACGTAGGGCAACGCCCTAAACGTAGTAAAAAGTTTGAGAAACACTGTAATTTTTTTTAAAACAAACAAGCGTGCGCAATGCAACGATGCCAAGAGAGAACTAAAACACGGAAAGAACACTGAAAGAATTATTCAAATCAGACCAGTAGTTCCTGAGATTACCCCCTACAACGTTACAAACTCACAAACTTTCCCTCTTTATAATATTAAGTATAGAAGTAAAAAGTAAATAGGTACTAAGAACATCAAATTCAGATAAAAATGGAAAAAATGAGGAACTGTGATTGGTCGAATATATAAGTATAAATTTCCTAAATGAAAACGAACTACATACAGATGTATGTCATTGGTTAATTAAACACTTCGTTTTTATAGTTGGTGAATTTCGACTATTTTGAAACTTCGGCTATTCACTGCAAAATGCTATTATTTATGCTATAGCAACGATTGACCGTTATATTGTTTATTAGCAAAATGTAGTAATGGTATTTATTCAGTGCAGTGAGCTTCTGAAGTTGTTATAATTATAGCAACATTTGTACCGCGCGAAATAAAATTAGGATTTCACGCTTAGTGTGCTGAATAAAAATAGCAATAATTTTTACCTCCAGCACATAGTGGTAGGCTATTTTATAGTGATCTTAAGAATAGTCATAGGAGGACCTCACGTATAAGTGTTTGTCATAGACTTTAAAAGGTTAAAGCTTAAAGGTGGTAATTGGCTAGTCGAGTACTAAGAAAATACCTACCTAAAACTAAGGTGGTAGAGTATGCAGGTGGTAGGGTCACGTTGATGCTATAACTGGTTTCAGCAGGAATTTGTCGGCTCGTCCGGCGTAGTACTACCCGACCCACAGAAAACCAACGTGAAGTAACAGTGCTATACCATTGTTGCGTTTCTTTCGATCAGTGAGAGCGCCGGAGGACCACCTCCACTCCTTCTCCCCTCAACCCCAAAACACAGACTGGCAACGCACTTGCGATTCCCCTGGTGTTGCCACTGTCTATGGACAATGGTGATCATTTACAATCAAGTGACTTACCTATTCGTTTGCATCCAATGATATACAAAAGGGTGGCCATTCTAAGTTTTTGGTTCACTAAGTCCAGTAACAGTTTTTTAGACAATAACTATTAGACTTTATAACAAAGCCATAAACCGTCATTACATCATACATACATAGTACATACATACATACATACATAGTATCCAAGCGCTATGTAAAGCGTATTTTTTAATGTCTAAAGGCCATTATAGAGTGGTTCAATATGTGAATGATGGTGACGTCTGGGAATTACGCCCCTCTTTGTGCATCCGCTAATAACTAATGTAACTATCTATGTTCGTAACAATATTTTATTTGTTATATTATGTTGGGTTATTGTAAGTGGTTCTCTCGATGTCTGTGTTATTGTTTTGACGTTTGTAAGCGCATTCCCAGGGTCTAAATGGGATAAATAGTTTTTTTTTTTTTTTTATTAAAATGATCGTTGATTAGAACATCCTATTAAAAGGCGCGAAAAACATAAAGAAAGAAATTGCATTGACTTTGAACTATTATAAGGCGCTAACCTTAATACGGGACAGAAACCTTTTCAACTGTCAATAAGAAAAAGATAAATCGAAAAATCTAAGATTTTATCGTCTACCGTGATAATCATCAATCAAAAATGATGACGTATTTTATCGACATTTGACAACGTACACGAGTTTTATCTGAAACCAAACATGCGATACAAATCATAACATGACACATCTAATTTTTTTTTACAATATTATTATTCACCGACTACTTTAAATCAGACAAGACACTCTTACTAAAGAATAAAACCAAGTTCACAAAAGTGTATTCTAAAAAAAAATTGAGCCTTCACGGGACGCCTGGCAGATGTGAAACATAAAAATTGTTTTGTATAAGTTAAATACATAAAAGAACAGATTACGACAGGAATCAGTTATGGTATAATGAAAAGATAAAGTTAAAAAACATATATTAGTTCCATAGAATAATTACTGTTTATTTGTTTTATTACATAAATATTCATTTTTATTAAATACAAAAATCCAATTAGGTGCTGGCGTAATGTTTTTGGCGACATTTATAAAAAGGCGCTAGGTCGTCGGCGCGTGTATCGTAACACTAACAGAACAAGTGGCCTACAAGATAGGGTTGAAAATTTTTTAGAGTATTTCGTTAATAGTGCAATGTTCATGTTTTGCCTCGCCACGCATAGTAGTATCAAACGTCCATAGAGGTTTCACATCAAAAGGCTCAGAATATCTTTGATCATAAACCCACCAATTTCAAGGACTATACATTTCCTATTTGATTTTGAGGAGTTTCCTAACGTCCCTGCGATGCTAAAGGCCCAATGATAATTAAATTAAAATGGAACCCACTTGAAATAATTCGCTTACCAATAAAAAATGTCCAAATCATTTTTTTAATGACGAAGTTCTACTGTAATAAACATTTAAATAAGAGTACCTGGACGACCAAGCCTAGCTCGGTTTTTTAAAAACCATTTTTAAATTAAAATAAACTCTTAGGTTTGCCTCACAAAATTAGCATTTTTTTACCAAAAAAAGATATCTCTTTTGCTATCACTCAGATTCATACTTGTGTTAGACGGATTTTCGAAGCAACCGATTTGCATCTGAGTTATTTTTGTTTTAACATCGACGGCGTAATTTACCTTTATATTCTAGCTATATTTTTCATTGCCTGAAAACTCAGATAAAAATAGTTTTCTATGGATGAAATCTAGCTAGATCGATTTATCGTCCCCGAAATCACATACATACTATGTATCACAAAAATCGCTGACGCCGTTTCCGAGATCCTAAATATATAAGAATCTAAAAATATACAATAATTGCTCTTTTTTTTCTCTGACTACGCTATTGACCTAGCAAAGTCTTAATAGCTTTACCGGGCTACAACAAGAATTGCTCGTTTAAAAGTATTAGATAGATGACAATCGAAATCAGCACCTTCTATTTGAAGTCAGTTGTAAACGCCTTAAACCATGCAAAGGATTCTTTAGGGAAAACTTCGACTAATTTACAATTATTCAAACATACCTAACATTAAATCCGAACACGCTACAACAGAATTGTCAATGCTACGAAAATTCGATCAACATTGTGTGCCTGAGGAGAACATGAATAGAATGAAGATTCTAGTTGGAAATCTGTCTTCCAACATCTGTTCGTGTGTTCCGGCAACTGCATACAATACCGGACAATAAAACCTATAAAGTACACAAAAGCTTCCGATACGCATTAGAATTAGAATAAGTTAGGATGCAAATTTTTATTGTGATTGTGGTTGAACCGTCACCAACCAAAATGGCAAGTTATTACAGCAAAAGGAAAACGTCTCCTTCATTAAAAAATGTCACCATTTATTTATGACTGGTTAGTCGCCGGCAATATTTTTACAGGATAATTATTACTCGATCTTCGTTCCGAATCAATAAAAAAGTGCTTAATAACTATTAAGCTAAATGTCCAGAGAAAAACAAAACTGATATACACTGAACATCAAGTGACGTTCTGAAAAACGAACTGATGGAATAATAAGGAAAGTAGTGAATCACACCGTGCCCCGCACTCCCACCCGCGTTCCCCACTTTGACCCGCGCCCCACTTCCCTATTTCGACCATGCGGCATTCAGATGGTATGCAGTTACGTAATGATTAACCTTGAAAATCGCCCCTTTAATGTTGTTCATTGAACCTAGATGCAATTTTTTACATATAAAAGTATCGCTCCCATTCTTTTAAAATTTTTAGGATAAACTTTAACTTAGGTTCTCTTTGTTGTTTATTAGTATTTATTTTGATACTATTTTATATGTTAAATGTGACCATAAACTACGAAAGGATTGAAGGATGTTAAACTTTAAACAGTCACTTGATATACATATATATAGATTTTATCTATAAAGAATGAATATTTAAACAAGTTTTAATCAAATTTAAAAATAGCAAACACGCGACTTATAAAAATGTAAATAAAAGACGAAGCTGATAAGACCACAATGCGGTAAAACGGGATAATAAAAAGGATGCGAATAGTGCGATAATAAGGTGAATATGTTTTTGTAAATAGTTGAATATATTTTAGTAACAATATAAGAGCTATCGAAGGTCAATTGATCAAAATAACACTACGATGTTACTTTATCGAGTTTTTAAATAATATTTCTATTTAAATTGTGACACGACGGATTTATATATTTTTAACTGCAGTAATATAGTATTGTATATATTTTATTTTACTTCCAACAGATGGCATTGTATAGTAAAAATTATAAAAAAAAAACGAGCGCGAAGTCAAATGAATGTACTGTCAAAATTTCAAAGCAATTTTTGGCAAACCTTAAGAGTTTTAAATATTTGTAATAAACTAACTTTTACATTTTTATCTGAGTCGATTTTTGCAAATGATATCGGCTAATCGTTGTTTAAAATGATTTTAGAAACCAATTTCGTTTAAGATCAATAATAGTTCGAGCAATATATAATATGGGACCTCGCAAATCATTAAAAACGAAGTTCCAGGAATTCGGTATCTTAACTCTACCCGCCCAATAAATTCTTGATAATTTAATGTATACCCGTAATAACTTTGAAAAACTGCATTAAGTAAAACACCGGAATAATGTAAATACTAGAAACTGTAACAAACTGATTGTCTCATTTTTCAGGCTTAGCAAAACCAGTAATAGTTTTTAGGTAATAGTGTTAGGTTTTACAATAAAGTCCCAAAGCATTTGCCGGACTGTAAGTTTAAACGCCACATCAAGCGAATTTTGGTATCGAAAGGCTGTTATAGAGTGGATCAATATGTAAACGACGGTGATGGTCTAGAATTTACTCCTCTCTGTGCATCCATTAAAAGCGATTGTATGATGTATTGGAAATATATATTAGGTTTTCCCCTATGAAATTGCCGTTTTATATGAAAAACTTAAACGAATTTTTTTCATTTATTTTTCATTTGTAAAAATCGAAGTAATCACCCATAAAATAAATGCATCTTTGCCAACGCAGTGGCAGTTAATGATGCCCTTCTTAAAAAAATCAGTTGGACGGGAGGCAACAAATTCTTCAAAGGCATTTTGTACTGCCTCTCGGGTATTGGATTTTTTTCCCGCCACAGAGTTATCCAAATTCTGGATAAAGTAGTAGTCTGTAGGCGCAAGGTCTGGTGAGTAGAGCGGATGACGGAAAACTTCCAACTCCAGTTCTTGCAACTTGGAGACCGTCTGCTGTGCAGTATGAGGTCGCGCGTTGCGTGCAGGAGCAGCGGAGACGACTAATTAACCAATGCTGGTTGATGATGTACCAGATTCGCCATCATTGTGTTCATTTCTTCACAGTATATAATATCTGCAGTAATGCTCAATCCGTTTGATAAGAAGCGGTGATGAATCACACCGGCGCTAGACCACTAAACGGTGACCATCACTTTTCTAGGGGTAAGTTTTCGTTTAAGGCATTGTTTAGGTGCTGAACCAGGATTTAACCAACTTGCTGAGCGCTTGCGGTTATCAAACAGAATTCATTTTTCATCGCAGGTAACAATGCGGTTCAAAATTTCTTCATTTGTGTGTGTGTTGAGCAGTGCAAGGCACGTCTCGACGCGTACTTCGCGCTGGCGATCTTTGTGTTCGTGGGACACCCATTTGTCAAACTTTTTTACCTTGCGAATTTGACGCAAATGGACCAATATTGTTTTGACGCTAACGTCGGAAGCTGCTGCAAATTCAGCCGTAGATCGTGTATCATCAGCTTCCACAATCGCCTTTATATCGTCATTTTCGACCAAAGTCTTCGGACGACCGCGAGGTTCATTTTTCAGGTCGAAATTCCCAGAACGGAAGCAAGCAAATCAATAAAAGGTGGTGCGTTGGTTTGTTTTGTAGTGTTAGCTCCGTAAACGTCGTTGATGTTGCGTGCCGTTCGTGTCGCGTTGGTGTCACGACGGTACTCATATTCCATAATTACTCGAATTTCTAACGTATCCATGATGACAAAAAAGATTGAAATGCGATGAAAATGTAACACTAATCAACAAACAAATGACTACTTTTGGAAAAATAATTCCATGTTTTTAAAATAAAATTACTTTGAAATTAGAATTCTTAGCCAAACAAAAATTATTTTGATTTGAAATGGCCAGTACTGCAGAACGGCAATTTCATAGGTAACAAAGACCTATTATGTTAAAAAGATGTACCCGATCGAGTTTCTTGTCGGTTTTTCTCGATGACTGGGTTGTTTTCCGAATCGGTAGTAGTTTTGACTTTCATAAGGGCCTTATTAGGGCCTAAACTGAATAAAGTATTTTTTTATTTGAATTGAATATGGACATAACTATTAAATATTATAAAATAAAATCAATCTTCCCGTTTACAAAGTACTTAACTTATTTTAATACCATTTACACTATCCTTTAGATTTTATCCCAGAGGTTTATGTTAGACACATTTATATTGTGTATGTGGATGTATTCCAATAAAGTCGTAAGAAGGATTTTTCAGGTGCTTATATTGTTACATTGCTTGCTAGCTAAGCTTTATTACATACCTCAAAATAACATACATCTAAAATTTGCCTACATAAATGTCCGCGATTCTATTTCTTATTCTTTAAAGGTAAATCACAGTAACAATTTTTATCTTTTACATATTACTATAAATAGTTTGTTATTTTCGACACTCTCTGATAACTAGCTGCGCCCGCGACTCCATCCGCGTGGACCCTTATGTTAAAAAGCTGTGATTAATAAAGTCAGCCGAATGTATTCCATTTATTTATCTACTTTTCTCTCGTACTTACGCCGCATTTTCATGAAAATTACAATAACTTTTGAAAGAGTGCACCGATTTAATTGAAACAAACACCAAGTTATTCTCGAAGAGATGCTTTATGGTTTTATTTAACCGGGTACTTTAACAATGATGTGTGTTCATATAAACATACAGGCAATCAGACATTTCTATTAATGATTAAAATGTATTTTATTACGAATTACTAAAAACCGGCAACATTTTATTCTCACAAAAACCGAATAGGTACAGGCATGTTAAATTTACATCTGTCTTATACCTTTAAGCGAGCAATTCTTGTATATTTTTATATTTGTATATATTCAGGATCTCGAAAACGGCGTCGTCTATTTTCGTGAAACTTAGTATGTAGGTAGTTTCGGGGACGATAAATCGATCTAGCTAGATTTTATTCATAGAAAACTCTTTTACCTGAGTTTTTAGGTAATGAAAAAATATAGCTAGAATATAAAAGTAAATTTCGTCGCCACTGTCAAAACAGAAATAGCTCAGGTGAAAATCGGTTATTTCGAAAATCCGTGTAACCCCGGGTCGAATCACAGTAATAGCGAAAGGGGAATCTTTTTTATTCTTGTAAAAAATGCTATTTTTGAGAGGCAAACCTAGTTTATTTCAATTTGAATTTGTTTTTTAAAGAACCGAACTAAGCTCGGTCGGCCAGGTACTTTATATTATATGTATGGAAGACGATATATTATTAATCTTATGCAATCGATTGCCTTACTTTGAATTATTAATTTGGGTTACAGTATATCATTTTAAGACATATTTCTTATATAAATATTCATAGATCCGTCGGCGTGGAATTGTAGCCCACGGGCCGCATGTTGCTCGTAGCCAGTACTCGTGCGGCCCGCGACATAGCAAACAATTTAAGTAGACAATTACTATCTAAACTGATTTTAGTATTTGCAGACAACTAAATGGAAGTGACGCCATTGTAACACACCATAATTGCTGACGAATAGTGGATATGAAGTCAGATTCCCAGTTTCACGATGCGGCTAGTGTACAAACTATCGAGTCAGCGATTGCCACGATACGACAGATAAACGAATTAAGTGGAAACGTTCTGCAGCCCGACTTCTCCGTTCTCATCTTGTTCATCTCTAATGCCTGGATGAGATAACCATAATCAGTGTTAGTCTAGCACGGTGGTGCCATTCTCATATTATTAGTTTTGTATTATTTTTGTATATTAAAATGAATTAAGTCTGAAGTAATTTGTTTGTTTTTAGATCCTCCGGCTATGACCTTCGTAATTTGGAAGTACACAGCACTGGGAGACGAAGTAAAGCGAATGAGCGGAAACATATTCGTGCATATAAAAATAAAGACAATCCTTTTTTAAAACACAATCTATGATCGTGTTGACTTCTATTATGTTTTATATTTTGGTAATATAATACTATCCAATTGATTAACTGACACCCCTGACCATTAAATCCAAGGCACAGTTTCCCTAAACTACGTTTTATTTTAGCTCTGAATGTAACCACACGGTGTAACAAAGGGTTGCTATTACTGTTAAAAGCTTTTTAAATTATTTCATGTAGATTTATATTTAGAACTCTGCAAATCACATATTTTGAATTTTGCAAATCGCATACTTTTTTTATTTTGGAAAATCGGCTAGCAATTGGAATCAAACCAGGAACTCTACAATTTACATGCAAAATCTGTAGGAGCAATAATATTTTGATAGATAAAAAACATGCCAATTTATTAGTGGTGTCAGTTATCCAATTCGTGAATGTACGGCCTACCTTCATACCTCACATGGTTCTTCTATGTTGCCCTTTGCTAGAAAAGTTTGACTAACAGCATCTTAGATTATTCTACGAATTTAAAATTACGTGCACTTAAGTTCTTGATTATTTCATGACAACTAACAATAAAATAGTCATAAAAAACCTTAGTTTTCTATAATACAATTTCAATCAGATTAAATCATATTTATTTTTATTCGATCATTTCCAACCTTACCATGAAATCATTAAAAGGATTTTAGAAGATTTCTAAGCGTTATTTACGACTTTAGTCCACTGCGACTGTTTCGAATAAAAGGTATTTACACAGAACACTAATAGATACGCATTTTGATCGTATATGTGTAGTTGGAGTTCAATTTACTTCATCTTGTCGGATCAATTGCGTCTTCCTCTATTAGTTGGCGGTCACTGTGGTGATTATTGCGAGCTAGTGTGAGCGGTCGTTAGTCGATGAATTGTGAATTTCAAACTTGTAGTAAATTCACAGTTGACTAACTATTACGCTGGTTCTGTCTCGAAGTAAAGGGTTTAATAGGGACGAAAGTATTTTTTGAGATTATTATATTAGCTACTAGCAAGTGCTTGACGATAGACTTTCGACTTAAGGATTGTAGCTATCCAAGCGGCCTTAGGTATGATTCCATAAAAGTTTTCCTTCATTTTTTTTTTTTATCGAAATGACTACGCTATTGACCTAGCAAGGTCTTAACAGCTTCACCGGACTACTAAGGCTAGCGCATAAGGCACTCAACCGATTTTATTTTGGCAACCAGCTCAAGGATGCTCGGCACACCTCGGCTTGGCTGTTGCCTGTTGCATGCAAAATCGCGACCTATCTTAGCTAACCTAGCTAACTATTAATATATGTATGAGTTGTTGAAACGTATATGTGTACAGAGCATACACACCTCAACAACTTCTCCATATATTTATTATCGGACATATATTTATTGTAGGATTTTCCTTCACCAATATTCCCAACCCAGTCGCAATAATTCGTACCTACGTCCCTCAACGCGGTGTCCAAGCACGCTATCAACTAAGTCCTCTTCAAATATATTATTTATCAGCGATGCCCGCGACTTCGTCCGCGTGGAATCTAATGTGAATAAAAGAATAATAAAATCATCTGAATATATTAAGTCCATATAGTTATCTACTTTTCTCTCGTACTTAACTCGAACCGCCATTCAAATTACAATAACTTTTGATAGAGTGCACCGATTTTAATCGAACAAAGACTTCGTTGTTCTGGAGAATATGCTTTATGATTTTTATTGTAAACCCATGACTTTAGCAGTGATGCGTGTTCATACAAACATACAGACTGATAAAAATATATTTTATTACTTATTCCCAGACACCTGTAACACTTTTTCACAAAAATCGAAAAAATACAGTCACGTTAGATTTCCATTGTTAATATTTACAGCTATGCTATATGAAGGTATTGATAACGATTTCACATGATCTTGTGACGATGTGACCCAAGACGGTAATATCCTTAAACCTAGGTAAACAGAGATGCAGTTGCCGAAACATATATTTCGGTGCTAAGCGAAATATCTTTAACTTGACTATATTTATTGTTTACTAGAAGCTTAAAATCATTACAATGAAGCCATTATATCATTCAAAGTGCTATTCAAAAATAGTAGGTACTCTTGTTATCAATGTTTCAAAGAAACGTTCAATAAAAAATGACTTCTTAGTTACGTACTGACACACCAGAGTTTATTGGATTCATGCCATTTCTTAAGCAGTTATTTTTTCTTATGGTCTCTTTTCTAATACCCAATTTGTCATTCTTCTAAATAAATAAAATAAAATATGATAGTTAAAAAGGTTAGAAAACGAAATAAATTTGAAAAAAATATAAAACAACAAAAAACTAAATTAAAAATTGTTCTACAATTCCAATCCAAACCTTGAATAATTGAAAATTAAGTTAGTACGAAAAATTAACAATTTCTAAACTTGAATTTGAAACAAACTTTGTTATGTTATTTCTAATCCAAAAGTCCCAGTGGACGTTCCAACTTTAATGGTAATTTTTTGAACCTTTAATAAATTAAGAAAAGAAACTCTGTACTAATGTTTTATAATATTATAAAAAGAATGAGAAAATTAATTAAACATAAGCTAAGCAGAATGGTAATGAGATCTTTTTTATAATAAAAATTCAATATTCCCAAGAGCAAACCTGTCCCATGAAATTAGATAATGGACTGTTAACTATAGTAAATTACTTATTGTTCCACAAATTCTTAGTATTTTTTTATTATATTTACTGAGCAACTTAAACGAACGCCTTTGAAGCTCAATGGGTGAGTTTATAAAACTATGATAAGACCGGTCATGCTGTATGCATCTGATTGCCGGGCATACGAAAGAGACGGATGAGACAAAATTACACGTGGCAGAGTTGCGAATGTTAAGGTGGATGTGTGGTGTGACTAGAATGGATAAGATTAAGAATGAGTAAATCAGAGGAAGTTTGAAAATAGCATCAGTGACAGAGAAGCTAAGGAGTAATAGGTTAGCATGGTATGGACATGTCATGAGGAGAGATGAAAACCATGTGACTAGAGAAGCGTTGAGTATGATGGTGGATGGATATACGAGTAGAGGTAGACTGGAAAAGGTGTGGATGGATTGTGTGAAAAATTATATGTGCGTAAAAGGTGTGAATACTGAGATGACATTTCATAGGAGAGAGTGGAAAAAGAAAACATGTTGTGCCGACCCTACTTAGGTGGGATAAGAGTAATGATGATGATGATGATTCACTGAGTAACTTAACTGTTCTTAAAATAGCATAATTTTCTACTCGTTTTAATTGACTGAAGTTTTATTCATATGGGATAATGATTCCATAGTTTAATTACTTTTATATTAATATGCAGGTATTGTAATTAATAATTTCGTAATGGTTTAATGATTGAAGATAATAAAAGGTACGTTGTATATTTAATCAATACTAATATTATAAAACGTTTTGTTGAACGCGCTAATCTCAAGCTTTACTGGTCCGATTTGAAAAATTCTTTCAGTTTTAGATAGCTCATTTATCGAGGAAGGCTCCAGGATATATCATCATGCTAAGTCCAATAAGAGCGGAATACTAATGAATGTATCAAAATCGTTTTTTTTTTTTATTCTTTTGAGAGCTTTTGCTACGTGTTAGCGTTAGCCCAAAGTCCCGCGAATTCGTCCGCGTGGAATAGTTAGTAAAATATGTGTTTGTGTAGTTTTATCAGTTTTATCTAAGTATAGATGGGAAACCAAGAGTTTATAAGTTAAGTCTTTACTATCTCATTTGTATGTTTTTGATTGTTTATAATTAATATTTTCTACGCCTGATTTAGTCACGTAGCCTTTGGGATGTGACTTTGACCTACAAACAGTTATGGTTTAACAAAAGATGCAAACTAATGTCTAATATACAATTCTGATGATTTAAATAAACATATTATTCGAGATGGCTTCAATATCAACAATATTATGAAGTTGTATGTAGAAGAATCTTCGACAAACAATATATTGTAGGCAATTCATTTATAAACACATAAATAACTTAAGCACGTAAACTATTTATACATAAATTATAACTTCAATAAAAGAGCGAGATATTAAACAATACTTGCGCAATAAAAACTGCCTACATTATGAATAATGTTTACGAGCGGTTTATTTATAAGTAGATTTTGTTTATTTACAATTATTATAAATGTAGTGAATGAATCTCGTTTATTCAAACAGTTCTATTAACGTAAATATGTTATTTTTAGTATTTAGAGGAAGTTTATTAATAGAGTTTTAATTTTTTATCACAAACAGGGGTTAACAATCCATCATGAAATACTATAGTTATGTTTTTTCTTTAAATAAAAAGTTTTTATGGTATCCATTTTATTGTTTTTTCTAACGGACTATGCTATGAGCCTTGCGGCCTTTAGAGCTTTAACGAACTACTAAGGCGAAGGCTTAAGGCTCTCAGCCGATTTTATTTAGGTAACTAGCACAAAGGTGCACGGACACCTCGGCTTAGGCTATTAGTGGCTTCCCCTAGCTAAACTATTCTAAGCTATTCATACATGTATTCGTTTGGGAGTCGTACAATTAAAATTGTATTATTCACATGTATTATTATTATTAAATATTATTAAATATTAATAATGTAATAATATTATAATGTATATCAGAAATGAAACGAATTAAACTACTCGATTCAGTTTGAATAAGCGAAAAAAATAAAGCCCTTCCAACAGATGTGAATGTATGTGCACGTCTGTGAGAATTTATCTCGTGTATGTACAAATGATGTAAGCGAGTCACTGTATCGCGGTAGTAACAACTCGGGGGCTCCATCCGCGGAAGATCTAGGCTCGAGATGTGACCGGCAGAAACGCGTCGTGTGTGCGGGAATAATACAAGAAGCCGTTTTTTGCGGCAGCGCGAGGGATGAGTACGCGAGCGTGGCAAAAAGAAGGTGCTCCATTTTATTGTGAAACGCCATGCGGATACGAGATTAGTTTTTTTTTGAAGCACGGCAAAGTAACTGTACTATGCCTGACGATAATCACAGTACAATCCAAAAACAGTGGCGACCACCGAGAGACAATGGCCGGGAGATTGTTCCACAGTTTCACGGTATGGCAAAGATAAGACGCAGCGAACTTTTTAATTCTTGCCCAGATAGGATTCACAGTAAAACTGTGGCTCCGAAGACCAGCGCGCGTGGTACGGTTATGAAAAGGAGAGGAAGGGATCACACTGAATAACTCATCAGAACATTACCATGATACAGACGGTCGAACACGCTCAGTGAGGCAATGTCTCTGCGCAACTGAAGCGGCTCTATAGATTCTGTAACGTCTGTATCATTGACGATGCGGACAGCCCGTC
>JACEII010000048.1:2337218-2368487 GCA_014332785.1 Antheraea mylitta
TATAGATTCTGTAACGTCTGTATCATTGACGATGCGGACAGCCCGTCTCTGCAACCTGTCCAGGGTATTCAAAAGGTACTTTGCCGAACCATCCCAGAGGTGCGAGCAGTATTCAACGCAGGGCCAAACTTGTGCCTTATAAAGGAGATATAGTTGTTCAGGTGTCAAAAATCGTCGCACCCTGTTCAGGATTACGAGTGTCCCAGACGCAGTGGAAATCACGCTCTGGATATAATCCCTGGGATTGAGGTCGCTGCGAATATCTATGCCTAAGATATTGAGACTGTCTCGCATTGCGAGCGGGACGTTCTGAAGAGTTGGAAGGGGGGTGAATGGGGATCTTTTGCAGGTAAACGCACATACCTGTATTTTGTTGGCATTGAACTCAACCAAATTACTTCTTCCCTGATTTGATATGTGAAGTAAAGGTTGGTCGAGTTCAATGACTAGTTCCTGCCGTCTCTTTTCTGTTTCTCCCTGACCGCAATATGGCCTAAAGGCAACATATCATTGATATGCAGAAGAAACAGAGTAGGCGAAAGTATAGAGCCTTGTGGAACTCGAGATCATGAGCTGCATATCACGTCCATCGACAAGGACACGAATTCTGCGCTCATGTAGAAAGCCAGAAATACATTTGTATAGTTTGTCAGGGAGTCCATACGCCGGAAGCTTCGAAAGAAGACCACGGTGCCAAACCGTATCGAAGGCCTTGGCAATATCGAGACTGATCGCCAAGACCTCACCGTGCTTGTCAATTGCCTCTCCCCAGCGGTGCAATATATAAGCTAGAAGATCACCCGTTGATCGGTTTTGGCGAAAACCATATTGCTGATCGCTAATTAGCGAGTGATTTTCCAGATAGCGGACAAGCTGTGTGTTGATGATCCGCTCCATGATCTTGCACAGCACTGAGGTAACGGCAATTGGTCGGTAGTTGTAAGGATCTGACCGATCCCCCTTCTTGGAAATCGGTTGAATATTGGCTTATTTCCAAGCTCGAGGCACGACACCAGAAACGTAAGACATGCGGTATAAGCGCGTAAGTGTTGGAGCTAGCTCGGCTGCACATTTTTTTATAACAACCGCTGGGATACCATCCGGACCAATAGACTTTCGAACATCGAGTGAGTGAAGTTTATATCTTTATTACAATTGAACGCAAACAAAGTCGCAGGAGATGGTTAGTATTTTGTAATATTGGTGGCGTTTTGTATAATATAGTTTGATTATTGTGAATATGTGAAGTGAATTACTATAATAGAAATCCAAATTAAAATTTATCTTTTTAAATTTAGGATCTGATAATTTAGGGCGCTTGTGAAAGTCAAATACTATCACTGGTGCGCAAGACAACCCACTCATCGAAAAGAAACTCGATCTGGTTTATCTTTTTATCGTACATATTTCATACAAAATACATTACAGTTACATTCGTTTTGAGTGAATGCACAAAGAGGAGTGTTATTTCTACACATCGTTCACATATTGATCCACACGCTAATAAATATTATAATGGGCGTTATTTTGCAATCGCGTCTGAAATTGATTAGCCGTTGCGTTATTTCATTGAAACAAAAATTAGTACTCACCTGCTCGCATCCGAAACACGCATAATCAATTGTGGTCATCATTACATGTTAATTTACAATGTTTTTTAAATGATCAGACTTATATATCAACAGTGTCTACGGACAGATTTAACCATCCGCTAACGTCGAGTTCAACCGGCAGCTTTTTTTTATATCACAGGCGGCAAAAGCTAGGTCACCTGATGTTAAGTGATCATCACTGTCCACTAGCAACACCAGTGGACTCGCAAGTACGCTGCCAGTCTGTGTTTGAGGGGAGGGGGAGGGGAGAGGGAGGTGGTCTTCCGGCACTCTAACTGACCGAACGAAACGCAACAATGCAAGCACTGTTACTTCACGTCGATGTTTCTGTGAGAGGGTGGTACTACCCCGGACGAGCCAACCCATACATACCAGTAATAAAAACCTACAAAATGGAAAAATTTTTCTAATAATCTATAATAAGTTTTTACCTATAAAATAAAATAATTTTTGTTTGGTAAGAATTCTAAGTTCAAATTAATTGATTTTAAAAACATAGAATTATTTTTCCAAAAGTAGTAATTTGTTTATTGATTAGTGTTACATTTACATCGCATTTCTATCTTTTTTTGTCATCATGGATACGTTAGAAATTCGAGTAATTATGGAATATGAGTACCGTCGTGGCAGCAACGCGGCACAAGAGGCACGCAACATCAACGACGTTTACGGAGCTAACACTACAAACCAACAAACCACCTGTTATTGGTTTGCTCGCTTTCGTTCTGGAAATTACGACCTGAAAAATGAACCTCGCGGTCATCCGAAGACTTTGGTCGACAATGACGAATTAAAGGTGACTGTGGAAGCTGATGATACACAATCTACGGCTGAATTAGCTGCAGCTTTCAACGTTAGCGTCAAAACCATATTGGTCTATTTACGTCAAATTGGCAAGGTAAAAAAAAAACTTGACAAATGTGTGCCCCACGAACTCAATGATCGCCAGCGCGAAGTACGCGTCGAGACGTGCCTTACACTGCTCAACAGACACAGAAATGAAGGTATTTTGAACCGCATTGTTACTTGCGATGAAAAATGGATTCTGTTTGATAACCGCAAGCGCTCAGCAAGTTGGTTGGATCCTGGTTCAGCACCTAAACAATGCCCTAAACGAAAACTTACCCCTGGAAAAGTGATGGTCACAGTTTGGTGGTCTAGCGCTGATGTGATTCATCACAGCTTCTTACCAAACGGGGTGAACATTACTGCAGATGTGTACTGTGAAGAACTGAACTCAATGATGGAGAAGCTGACATATCTCCAACAAGCATTGGTCAATCGCTCGTTTCCGTTGCTCCTGCACGACAACGCGCGACCTTATACTGCACAGACTCACCAGACCTAGCACCTACAGACTACTACTTTTTCCAGAATTTGGATAACTCCTTGGCGGGAAAAAAAATCAATACCCGAGAGGCAGTACAAAATGCCTTTTAAGAATTTGTTGCCTCCCGTCCAGCTGATTTCTTTAAGAAGGGCATCAATAAGCTGCCACTGCCCTGGTAAAGATGCATTGATTACATGGGTGATTATTTCGATTAATACAAATAAAAAATACATGAAAAAAATCCGTTTAAATTTTTTCATACAAGACGGCCATTTCATAGGTAAAGACCTAATATGTTTTTAAATACAGTCCACTCTTGATACACTCCTAAAGTATAAAAATAAAGAAAATGTTATATACCTACTTCAGGTGTCGATTAAATACGTTTACGACTATGTATTTTCTTCTAAAATAGCGGTACACATTGCAACTAAATTTCTAGAGCGCAATAAAACTTTCCTCGGGATACTTAGTTACATCGAATGCAGAAAGAATAGCCTTTAGTAAATAAATTCAAGAAAACGTAACACAATTTTGAAGAATTCTTTGTTCACGATCGGTCTTAAAGCAAACGCTGTTAAAGACATTTTATTAGTAGAATTATTTCCATTGCTAAGGTTTAATCTACAGTTAATTACAATATTAACAATTTAAGGTCACTCTGCAATTCAATGTCGAATTGATGTTATTCTTATTACGACGCGGCGGTTGTGTTATTTACTTGCTTTTTTTTATTTAAACTCTGAAAGAAAATTATCTCCACTTAAATGGAAAGTAATCATACATGCTTCAGTTTTATTAGAGGTTTACATATTAATTTGAAGAGTAATTTAAGTACTTAACATATAGTAATTTAAACATATTCAATTCCAAAATAAAATTAATATGCTACATCCTCGATCTAGTTTCCAATACGGCTTAATAGAGAAAGAGTTCTTTCATAGTATTTACAATACTACATATTATCACACTTTCCATAAGGGGTAAGCAATACTTATAAAATTTAACAGAGGTAAATTAAAACCGTTAATAGAATTATATGAATTGTAGCTTTTCTAAACGGAACGCGATTTTTGTATACAGGCGACCCATGAGGATTGCAACAACATGCGTCACTTGTTCTTTAATGCAAAACAATAGACAAGCCTATATTTTACAAAACAGAGAAATGTACTACTTAGCATACCATGGATTCACCGTGCGGTTGCCGGGTCCATCGCGTGGCAACGAGAGAAACTCCGAGTATTTCCCGAGACTTGTGACATGAGTGTAGGTTTAAGGGCCTCTTTCGAATGTACATTAACACTCATCTTAACCACTCGTGCTTCTCTCCCTGCCTATCCAAATCTGGTATGAACCTGCTAGTGCAGCTTTAGAGGCTCGTTTTAGTATAGATCACATATAGTAAAATAATTCGTAAAAATTATGAACAATCTTCTCGACCAATATAAATTTTATTTATGTGTGAGAATAGTATGCGTGTAGAATACAATTGTAATTAACATTCACGGACTTAAAAATGTTTAGTAAATAATTAGGTAATTACGACTCTTTGCGACTGAGTCAAATCTTTCGGTAAAGGAAAAAACATCGTTATCATTGCATGGTTTTTTTTTTTCGAAATGACTACGCTATTGACCCTTGTGCATGGTAGTAGGGGCTTTCTCTAAGTGTACGGCCAGAGTGGACGCTTAAATCGAGCGTCGAGTGTGGCGGGGCGTGCGACGTTCGTTTCAAACAGATTCAGCTATCTTGAGTGTCGCGCAAGCAGCGCTCTCGGACGCTGCACGCCCCGCAGCATGTCCCGCTGCACGCTTCGCTGCACGTCCCGCTACACGCCCCGCCGAACGGCCAAACTCAGGCCATACACTTACTTAGCTTGTCTGGTTACCACCCTCCACGAACAAATACAACAGTAATCGATTAGTATTTAAGACGACGACTTCAAGCAAAGAGGTTAGATATTTTATATACGTCTTCAATTCATTCAATTAAATTCGGTATGTTCTTTAGATAAATAGCTTCTCCAGTATTCTATTAACAGTTGATTGATTTAACTAAATTATAACGAAGTATTCACTTGCGGTTGCTTTACTTTCGAGTTTTGGCGACTCATGAATTCCCGTCTTTGCTACAATGAAGAACCTTGCGTTTGTCTTTGAAACCACAAACAAAGACAGTTGTCTAGATAGACCTCTCTCATTTCTCATTTCTCACAAAAGCTATTTATGCTTTTTGGAGTGTGAAAAACGGTTTGAAACATATTCTGTGAAGTGTTCTCTTTGAATAACTAAAAGGAGTTTCTCAATTAGGTTAAATTTTTTAAGTGTAGCTTCTTCGAAATTTTGTTCGTGATCTGCTTTTATGACGAAGTAAACATTGTGTCGGGTAGTATTGCAAACACCGGGTACCGTCCGATCAGTGAAGTTAGACAACGTCGGGCGCGGTCAATACCTGGATCGGTAACCGACTGGAAATCATATTACATAATGATCATAACTTTTTCCCCTTTTTTTAATCAGTCAATGCAGCTAAAGAAAATTTCATTTCAGAAATAACAGAGGTCTCTCTTGTGCACGCATCACTCAAAAATTACTGGATGTATGTAATAAAAGAAATATATTCATTTATATAGTTATACAAGTGTACAAAAAACTTCTTAATCTTAATAAGTAAAACTATGACTAAGAAGCCTGGCGTTAGTGTACTGACGTCTGTAAAAACGTCTCTGGTTTTCCAGCCAGGCCTCAAAATTCTCGGCTAAAATACAAGTGTGTGTCACTTATGTCGCGTCCAAGTCGTAAATATAAAAAAAAGTTTAATAAATGTTTTTTTTTAAATTTTACTTATTAGATAGATTTAGATGGGAGTCTTGGTTCATCTCAAAATAATAAGTTAATCACATTTATTTCATATAAAGTTATCAAAAAACTTTTATGAAACTATATTTTTTATAAGCATTACAAACGAGTAAATAAATTTTCTAGTAAAGTATGTTTGCATTTAAATTCTTTCGGTGTAATTACAAAAAGGTTAAATACGTATTACATACTTGATTTAAAAAGGTTTCGTATTCAATGTACCGCGCTCACCCGAGGCAATTTCGCGCTATCCTTTTTTCGCAAGTCTAACCTAACCTAACCAAAGCGAGACAAAAGAGCAAGATGGAAAACATTCAGCCAGCGCGGTGCATTTAAAACGTAAGCTTTTTAAAGTAAGTATTCAATACGTATTTATCTTTTTCGTAATAACAACGTTTATGTTTTATACTCTGTGCATAAAATAAAAGACAATAAACAATGTAGAGGAATTCGCGGGATAAGCCTAGTGTAGGAATATAGTAATAACTAGCTTCTGTTGGACTTCGTTTTTTCTGACGTGCATTTAACAATAGCGTTCACTTAGCATTAAGATATAGTGTTATTTGTAAAGGCAATTTATAACCACATAAATTTATCATAAGACATTGCCGGATTTAATTAACTAAAATAATATTTCGATAACGTAACTCGTAACTCGAGTGTTATGTTTTCAAGTTAAATTGAAGTGTCTGATGTGGTTTTAATGTAATTATGTTTGCGTAGTCTAAAGTTTTTGTGATTATTGAAATATATAAAGCTAGCTAGCTGTACTCGCGACTTCGTCCACGTCGAACCTTATTTAGAAAAACAGTTGTCAATAAAATCATCTGAATGTTTTAAATCCATTTACTTTTCTCTGGTACTTAAGTCGCATTGTCATTAAATCTACACTAATATTATAAAGAGGTAAAGTTTATGAATTTGTGACGTGAGCTTGTGACGTTGTGGGGGGTAATCTCAGGAATTACTGATCCGATTCGAAAAATCTTTCAGTGTTATATAGCTTATTTATCGAGGATGGTTATAGGCATATCATCACGGTAAGTCCAATAGGAGCGGAGCACCAATGAAGAATGTTTCGAAATCGGTTTTTTTTTTCTCTTGAGACCTTCCACTGCCTGTTAGCGTTAGCCTAAATTAATTATTCCACGCGGGAAGCAGCTAGTTTACAATAAATTTGATAGAGTGAGCCTATTTCGATGAAACAAAGATTAAATGTTACTCGAGGATATACTTTATGATTCTATTGGTGAGGTTTTATCGTAAACGTACTTTATTAGTGATGTTCTAACAAAACAGACAAGCAAACATGATTGAAATGTAATTTATTACTTATTCCTAGAACTCTTCTTAGATTATATAGATAGATTCCCAGAACTTATTCCTGCAAGATTTTTTTTTTACAAAAATCTAAACAATACAGGCACGTTAGATTTACTTGCTTATTATATGTGTAGATCTATAGATTGGTGAATACTTTTGACAGTGTTTGAATGCAATTTCGCCTGATATTAAGTACTAGCCTCTGCCCGCGACTTCGTTCGCGTGGAATAGATACACTAACACTAACACGCAGCAGTTCTCAAACGGAAAAAACATCCCGATTTTGAAACATTTTTCATCTGTGCTCCGCTCCTATTTATCTTAGCGTTATGTTATATAGCCTATAACCGTTCTCGATGAATGAGCTATATAACACTGAAAGAAATATTCAAATCGGACAAGTAGTTCCTGAGATTACCCCCTACAACGTCACAACATCACAACGTCACAAACTCACAAACCTCTTTATAATATTAATATAGAGTATAGATGACTTTGATTGAAGACTGTATATCTCTATGTCGAGACGGAAAGTGCATAATAATATATATACAGGGTCACGGCGATAAAATTTTCAACTTGAAAGTTGTTGCTAGTCACGTATATGAAATGAAGACTTTTACAATAGTCATCTTTATGTCATAAAGTATAATACTAGGGTATTATCTTCAATGCAGATACTATACATAAAAATACAGTGCAATCTCTTTATAATGTCGTCCATAAAAACGAAAAACTTTCTATAAGTTAAAATTCAGTCAAATTTGGTTGGTTTACCACAAAACAATTAATTTTTGTCTTCCCTCCGCGTAACAAAAAAAATGTAAGCTGTCACGGGACGTCTGGCACATGTGAAACATCGAAATTTGTAACGTAGTAAGTAAGACTGTATACACTATAGATAGGTATGCAAGCTCAGTGCGGCAAGAGAGATTGCGCACAGTCGATTGCAAATGGCATCGCGTCGCCACGCCATCAATCAGGTTTACCCTCGCCTATAGATGTTTCTTATTAAAACATTTTTTTAAACCACTTTACACTGTATGCAAAAGAAACAGCTGCCCAGGACTTCGTCTGTGTTTATATGCATTGTTGCATATTGAAATGTTTAAAAAATCCCACAGGAAAGTGAATTTGGATGCAACATTTTCAATCCAAAAAAGTTAGAATAAATCAGGGATACCTTCACAAATATTGATAGAATTGACAGATTAATGTTCAGCTATCATTTTATTTTGTTATAATATGTTCGTATTATAAGGGGAAGGTTATTTTGCTAAAATAATATCAAATATATGCTAAAATATCACAAATAAGTTAATATGCAAATTTAAATTTTTTGCTTTCAATCATAAGACAATATTTCATATCAATAATGTGTGGAAAATATTCTAATATATAATAAAAAAAAATCTCTTAATGAGGATCTGACTAAAAATATTATTCATAAATTCGAATTGTTTGCGAAACTTCTGTACGTAATGGAAAGTTTTTAAATGAAAATATTGAACTGAATGAATGTTACTCTGAATTGCTTGCATAAGAAACTTAAACCAGATGTTTAGCTAGGGACCGCTTAGACACGCCCTCGTGATAAAGTATTTTAAACATGTGTTCAGTAAAGGTTACAATTTTAGACACTGTTTAGTAAAACTCATGTTAAACGCGTGTTCATTTTTCATTTGTCTTTTATCGATTTTAGATCAATTATAAGATAAGAATGCAATACAAAAATATTATATGCTAGTAATAATATTATAGGCAGATGGCCCGCGACTTCAAGTGAGGAATACTTACTTTGGGCTAACGCTAACACGCAGTGGAAGCTCTCAAGAGGAAAAAAAACCCGATTTTGAAACATTCTTCATTGGTGCTACGCTCCTATTGGTCTTAGCGTGATAATATATAGCCTATAACCTTTCTCGATAAATGGGCTATATAACGCTGAAAGATTTTTTTTTATCGGATCAGTACTACCGAAGATTACCCTCTACAACGTCATAACCTCATAACGTCACATACAATATTTATAATATTAGTATAGATATGTACCTCAAAAGAGTATAAATGAATTGAATCTCGACGTTAAAACGAAAGGAAACCATTACATTACTAATGTGTAAGAATTATAAAGTAAAATTGAATAATGAATCTTTTTAATAAAATCCCTCTTTATTACATTCCCCCAAAGCGTTACTAACAAGCGAATCTTTTCCAAGAACAGGGAGAAATGAAAGAAATTTATGTAAATGATCCGATCGGTGACCCTTGAGTCGGTTTGCATAATACGAATTGCGTCAAAGGAGGTGGATTTACTTCTAAACTTAACATACAGTTGCTAATGTCATCGTCGTAATACCATACGTAGATATATAAGCATTGCTCGGATATTCGCCTTGAGATAGATTAAAATTGCGTCTTCTTTATTCAGAAATATATTTTATCTACACAGTAATATGCCTTGTTCATGACAACAACTGTACTAATGATGTTAGATACTTTTTATGTTGTATATGTAATCAGTTACATTTTTCTTTAATACTAGTGATCGAAATTCGGTCATAATTCATTTTGAAATTCAATAAGACCAAAAATAAAGATAATTGTATATTTTAGTGGTTTCATAAATTTATTAAAAATATTAATTAATTATTTCAGTATATTATGAATTTACATGTTATCATCATTATTACATAGTATAAAACAATGTCCCCTTCCCCGTCCGTCTGTCTGTTCGCGATAAACTGAAAACTACTCAACGGATTTTCATGCCATTTTCAGCAGTAGATATAGTGAATCGTGATGAAGGTTTTGGTTGTAATTATCATTTTTTTTATCACGGCGGGACAACGTCTGCCCGGCTCGATGGTATTATTATAAAATTAACCTAGTTTGACCACTTAATTTCAAACTGCATGTAGGCATGGAACGTAACTCATATTAAGAATATTGAACGTAGGATGAATACAGGTAATTCGAACGTAAGAGTGAATGGAAAGACTTAATAGCACGATGAGAGTGAAAGAATAAATAGTTAAGAAATGAAATAGCGCGAAAGAGATAGTTTAAGTATCATTGTGATTAGAGGGAGAGGGAGACGAAAAAATTAAGAAAAAGGAAGGATGGCGAAACGTTCTTTTCTTTTACATGTATATATTGTGTGTAATTCAAGCAATAGTGTGTGAAATGTTTATTTGTTTATTTTAATACTATAATAAATGTTTTACACAAAAATGAATAGCTTAATGCTCTTCTCCTCCCTATAAACTTTAACTAATCCAAATTTCACGTTCATACGTTCGCGCAATTCGTTTAAAAAGGGGTACAAAGTTTTCGCTTACGTATCATAAATTATAATGAGTTATTTCAACGCAGAGTAAAGTAATACGTACGTACTCCTTTACTTTCTTCCCTTTACTTTATATGTATTCCAATTTAAATTAGACTTTAAAACTGACATGATTTAGTTTCCCATGTTAATTCTTCTTTTCATTCCCATAAAAACCTACCCTGTTACACTACCAACTTACAACACCATTGATAAATGTTGTGTGAATCACGAAAAATAAAGACAGGCAACGTGTTCCATTATATTACGGGGAACGTAATAAATTAAAATACAAAGAGCTTCGTGTACATAATTAAAACATTAAATACGAGGCCCGTAAAGCGTCTGATAGTCCTCAAGATGCGAAATAAGTTGGTGCAGGTCTTGTACACGTTTACCCAAGTGCATTATCACAAGACATACATTCCTACGCTGATGTATATGCATTATTTGAATTTGTCTTCGCATCTTTTCTGCTGTCTGAGTGACAGAATCCTTAACGGTCAACTGATATCTGAAACTGGCTTATTTGCTGTATGTATCTCAAGTTGTTCAGAAATCAATACATTAATAATTAATTTCAACGATGATGTATTTAGAAAAGATTGCGGTTTACGTCTACGAGAAACGTTATGGCGTTTATTCTCATGTAGGAGACAGTTCGTTAATAAACTACAACGTGTAAAAATAATGTATATAACTTTTTCTTTTACTGATCCAACCTTTGTAAAGTTTAACTTCCTTCCTTTCCACTACGAAAGGACGCAAAGTGTAGTCCTATGGAAGATCTTTGTTACTATATTATAATTTACTTATCATTTTCTAAAGTGTTTAGTATAAAAGAATTTTCATGAAATGTAACATCTGTTTTCTGAATTGGAAATTAAACAAACTTCAGTTAATCTTATCTGACATCCAAATTATAAAAATAATATATAGTTTTCATATTATTATCTAAAATTCTTATTAAATACATTATATTATCAAATATACATTTATCTTTGTTTAAGTTTATGGCAATTTATTACGTCGAAACTGACCCAGTTTGTGATGATTCTATTTTATCATTATTATCAATTCTGTTTTAACTTACTGCAGTTCATGTTATATTTTAACATGTTTGTATTATAGAATAAACTTGACTCTTGCATATAAAACCGATGAAGCATCTATAATTTGAATTTCTACGTAATTTGTACAACTGTTCCTACATATTACAGACAGTAAATTTTCTCTTCTAAAAACGCGGAAAACATCTTATTGGCGAGCGTTAACAAACTGATCAAATATCAGCATACTATTATCATTAAATTAGGTATTTAAATACCTATTGTTCTTTTTTCGTACAATTATAGTGTTACATTAAAAATAAAATAAGAATACATACATAATATTTCAGTTGAGATATGTTAAAAATTAAGTTTCAAAATATTTCACGCGTGTCAACTCTTCAAGGCATATGAATTATTATGCAACGTATCAATTAAAATCTTCAATATTTACGTAAATTTATGCGATGAGTTGAAGACAAAATTCCACAGAATTTTATTAAATAAATTTAATTATTTATGTATACGACTCTAACAATTACAATAAATGAATAAATATTTTTAAAACTTTAGTAACTACTTACAGATTCAGCGTAGAAACATCACGTCCAAAATATTTTATAAATATAATCACACTATTTATCTATAGACATAATCCACAAATGTGTTTATTATTACAATTTTTATATAGTTTTTTTACACTTTATTAATGTAATGCATAGTTTATAATTTTTTTGTAAGATATAACAAAACACATTAACAAAATCACTATATACGGTTAATATTTCACAGTGTTACACAAAACAAAAACTAAGCTTATATTATTTATAGCACTGTTTCAATATTTCACGTACTATGTTCGGACACATAACGGTTTTTTTTAAATATCCAATACACAAACGTCTACACCACGCGGAGCTCGCGAGCAAACTGCCAAATGGAATCTTTCGCAAGTCGCATTACCTGTGGCGCGGCAGCGACATTAAAAAATCATAATCATTTGATTATTTTCACGCTTTATCTCAGTATTTCATAATATTTCATTTCTGTCGAGATAAATATCCGAAGAACGATTCGTTAATATTTTAGGTATGTCAGAATAATGTGATCTACAAATGTTTATCATTCTGAGACTCCTTTGAACATAATCTACACTAATATTATAAAGAGGTAAAGTTGTGTCTTTTTTTTCTCGAAATGACTAGGCTATTGACCAAGCAAGGTTTTAATAGTTTCACCGGACTACTAGAGCTTGTGACGTAGAGGGTAATCTCAGGAACTACTGGTCCGAAATGAAAAATTCTTTCAGAGTTATATAACTCACTAGCCTCTGCCCGCGACTTCGTTCGCTTTAGTTAACGCTTAACTTTCAAAAAAGTTAAATATGTATCAACTACTTACTTTAAAACTAATTGTACCGCGCTCTCCCGAGGCAAGTTCGTGTTTTCCTTTTTTAACCTAACCTAACCTAACCAAAGCGATACAAAAGAGGAAGATGGCGAACATTTAATGAGCATGATTCAAACGACGTAAGGGTTTATGAATTTTAAAAATGTATTATACATTATTATATGTATAGATTTTAATTTGAATGATTCTACCATTTAATGGGCGGTTGGTAAGCTGTTTCTCAGGTTTTATTTTGTGATATGGGTCTTCTTCTCACAAGAGATAAAGAGTACGCGAATCTCGAGGCTAAAATTCTTTTTTGTATGTATTTTTATTTTATTTATATTTATCTAATACCTGTAACGAGCAATTCTTTTATATTTTTATATTTGTATGTATTCAGGATCTCGGAAACTGTGTCATCTATTTCCGTGAACTTAGTATGTAGGTAGTTTCGGGGACGATAAATCGATCTAGCTTTATTCATATAAATTTTATTCATAGAAATCTTTTTTAACTGAGATTTCGAAAAAATATAGCTGGGATTTGAAGGTAAATTTGCTGCCGTTGTCAAAACAAAAATAGCTCAGATGGAAATTGGTTGCTTCGAAAATTCGTGTAACCCCAGTTCGAATCCATATTTTTTTTTTGTGAATAATGTTAATTTTGTAAGGTACTCCTAACAATTTATTTTAATTAAATAAATAAATCCATCATTATAATTATAAGAGAAATATCTTTTTTTTATATTATTTATGTGAAAAAATGCTAATTTTGTAAGTCAAACCTAACATTTTATTTTAATTTAAAAATGATTCTTAAAGAACCGAGGTAGGTTTAATATATATTCAAGCATACATATAATGTTGTGTAATCCTTCTCGACTCCTTTGACAATGAAGAATTAATTTAGATAAATTAACAAAGTACTTATAGTAAAAAAGATAACACAAGAAAAATAAATAAATAACTCCTAGATTACACAACTTTTCATGTAACTTTTGAAATTTGCGTTATAACTGGATTTTGTGAGTTTTTTAACACTGGAATATTAATGTTTTAAATGAGTTAAGTGCAGTCCTCACCAAACTTTTTGACAGCTCTGAATGTAGTGGCTTAGACCACAAATCTAAGTATAAATACGTATTAATATGTGTAACATCGGGACAACTTCAGGATAAATAAATGTCAAATTTACATTCGTATAATAATATTATAACTTTTTTTTTTAATATATCAAAGGAGGCAAACGAACGGGTGGGTCACGTGATGTTAAGTGATCACCACTGCCCATAGACACTTGCGACATCTGGGAAGTCGCAAGTGCATTGCCAGCCTGTATATGGGAGAGGGGAAGGGGAAGAAAAGAGAAAGGAGGAAAGAGGAAGGGAGATGGGCCCAGGCGCTCGCACTGACCGAACGAAACACAACAATGCAAGCACTGTTATTTCACGTCGGTTTTCTATGAGAGGGGTGGTACTACCCCAGACGAGCCAACCCATTCATACTGAAACCAGTAATAGCTTCAGCGTGGCTCTACCTACTAGAAACTTCGTTCTGTATTGAACTCTCGGATTTATAACGTGAGAACCCGAACATTGTTAAATTTGTTAAAAAATGAAGATCAACAGATTGGGATGAGGATATCTTAACATTATTCCCTTATAATCTATATCAAAAATAATAGCTAGCGGTGTTATTACTAAAAAATTAAATAGGTATTGAATACTTGCTTTAAAAAAAGTTCGGGTACTTTAGTATTAAATGCACGTGCTAGCCGGATGTTCGACATCTTGCTGTTCCATCTCGCTTTGGTTAGGTTAGGTTAGACTAACCAAAAAGGATAACGCGAACTTGCCTCGGCAGCAGTCGCCGAGCAAGCTGCATTTTATACGAAAGCACCCAAACTTTTTTAAAGCAAGTGTTCAATACCCTTCTACTTTCATGTGGTAGCGTGTATGCGTGCACGTGTGTGGAGGTGATATGTGTAATGTTGTTGCAGTGATGTAAGATTTTGTTGTCACTGTACCGCGCGAGCGGCGCACTTAAGGGCTTCATGCCGAGGGAACGGACCTAGGCTTGAGCCGCTGCGTGAAGTAACAGTGATTGCATTGTTGCGTTTCGTTTGGTCAATGAGAGCACCAGAGGATCACCTCCCTTCTCTCTCCCTCTTACCCTCCCCTCCAAACGCAGGCTAGCAACGCACTTGCGACTCCCCTGGTGTTATTAGCGTCTATGGACGGCGGTGGTCACTAATCAGATGATCCGCCTGTTCGTTTGACTCCTTTGACAAAAAAAAAAACCTATTTCTGCATAAATTAGAGTTCTGCGTAACAATTTTCAGAGCGGTCAAAAAGCTTGGCGAGGTCACGATGCATGTTATTGATATGAAACAGTTATATAAAAATCCTAAAACTCCCACTGACTTATGTAGTACTGATACTTAAAAGAGAATATCATATAACATAATAGTAACGTGAGTATTATAAATGAAAAAGTTATTTATTAATAATTACATATTATGTTCAAATGTATAATGTACCATTGAATCATAATTTAACTCGTGATCACATATATATAAAGATATTCATCGTGAGAAATAAAACAGACACAATAAGAACTATTTAAAGAGTATTATATAATTTAAACATACTAGACATCTATATTAATATATCTGTAATTTTGTCTGTATATTTGATTAAATTTCCCAATTGTGCTTCGTCGATCGCTAGTCACGATGTTTGTGGTCGAACTCCAAGTGATGACAGAACCCATGTTTAAGAAATTTTAAATGTACTTTCTATAAGTATTAGAATAGGGCGGAAAGTATATTTTATACCACTGGGAGATGAGGATGTCCTTATCCAACATTATTTTTAAATTTATTGACCTGTTTCTTTTTTGTACTTTTTTTTATTCGCCTTGAAAAATACCTATAACCCCATATTTTCATCTTCCTAGCTCTATCCCCTCATTTTTATTAGCGATTTTTATACGAATAATATCCAAATGATTCAACGGTCGTTCGTATTTCAAACAAAATGAAATTATGAATTTTGTTGAATAGATGGCGCTCATCCAAACAAATGTGTAAGCCATTCGCTAAACCAACTGGTTATGTTTGAGTGAGTCCCTGAATTGTTTGGTTTCACAATTGGAAACGTTGCCAGGCGCTGTAATCGGGTTCTAGGTTTCCTTATAATTTTTCGACCTTGGAAATACAATTAAAACCGGTAGGTAACGAATTTCACGTAGACGAAGTTGCGCGGATCAGCTCGTATAAATATATAATTGTTGTATGGTAATAAATGTTGAATGTATGAAATCATGGACCCACATACGCATAAGACAAATTTGAGAATTTTAACTAGTTTCTACCGGTGGATTCGCTCGCATTCATGTAGTGTAAGTTTTCTATCTTATCAATACATTTTTTTTGAGCCCATGTCCTTTAATCCTGAATACGTGTATACATAAATTTATCGTAATCAGTTGAGTACTTGAGGTGTGAAAGCGTAATAAACAAACTCATAGTGGTTTTTATTATATTACTGCATAACATAAATCATATAGACAACCACATAAATCTTTTATTTTATATCATATAGGAAGCAAACGAACAGACGAGTCACCTGTTGTTAAGCGATCACCGCCGTCCATAGACACTAGGAACCCCAGAGGAGTCGCAAGTGTGTTGCCAGCCTGTGTTTGGGGGAATGAAGAAGAGGAGAGGAGAGGGTAGGGGAGAGGATATGGGTTTCCGGCGCTCTCACTGACCAAACGAAACGCAACAATGCAAGCACTGTTACTTCACGTCGGTTTTCTATGAGAGGGTGGTGCTAAACCGGACGAGCCGACCTTTTCATGCTGAAACCAATAACAGCTTCAGCGTGGCTCTACCACCTACAAAAAAAATCACCACCAGATACCCCATATTTTGCCAATGCAACTCTCACACTTTGTCAGGGGGGTTATAACACTCACTCCGCCTAAAGGGGTCTACCTTCTTGACCCCTCAGACCGCGGTGGGGGCCCCTTAGAAGAGGACAACACCTGTCGGGGAAGCAGACGTATTTGCGATTAGGCAGTCCCTGCTCTCCCGGTCAAAAGATCTAAGATTCCATGGGGTTTTAGTCGATGGGAATCGGACCTATTCATCCCCAGCTGCTCAATGGGATGGAACACCAGCACATTGAATTCTATGCCGTTCAATCGAACTTCTTGAAAATAGGTTTATTTCGATACTAGCTTTTGCTCAGGGTTTCTCTCGGTATAAATATGTTCTATTCTTCGTAAAGAGTACTTTACGCATTCGCACCTTATTTACCAACCGATCATTACGACATTTACGTACACGTAGTCAGGTGGGCAGATAAATAGAGTATCTTAGAAACAAGTACAGCTCTCGAGGGACGGATCAAATCTACATTGGCATTACTAAAAGATAGTATAATAAACTCAGTCGTGTGACTCTTAATAAGTAAGTTAATATTAATCTCTAAGACTGACTTACTATACACAGTTTAATATATACTAGCGGTTCTCAAACACCGTGTGATGACATACTGGTATGTCCCAAGCACCTGTCATTATTGACTCTTACTCAAATCAAAATTAATTATTCACTACTTACTATCAAAATGTTTGCGTGTAATTATGTATTATCGCGAATTTGTAAATATTATGTTAGTGCGTCGCTGACTCAAGAAGTTTGAGAACCGCTGATATATACTATAGACTTAAAAGAGTTGATTACTATTATTAATTGACGATAGTCTAAAATAATGTAATATTGTCAATAACTAATTTAAAGTTTATTAAACATTAATAAAATAAAATAATAACTATCATGCGTAATAAGGGCATACGAAGCCGCGAGTTACATCTAGTTCAATGTAAAGCTATAATTTAAAACTAATAACATCTAGCAGCTTCTTGCATAATTTAATATACCTTATCACTGTTCAACTAACTATAAATCGTTGTTTCATATAGCCTAGAGGTAATGAAATGAATTTGAATTAATATTACCATAGGATTGTTGTAACTACATAAATTATAACTGTTTTGGGCATAACATTTTAATTAAGCAATTCTCTTAAGCCATGTAAAGTTATTCAACTCATTTGTAAAATATATGGTGATTGTAGTAATTTACTAAGATTGATAACTTAATCGTAAAGTTGTTAGGCGAAGGCAGTTTAGTGATAATCCGTATTATTACCAAAATGTTAAAGACGCATTGAACACTTGCTTAAAAATTGTTGATCATAAAGTGTAGTAGTAATAATATTGGTCCAATAGGACAGGCGAAGGAATTAATCCATACTGCCAATTCTGAATTTGTCAATATATGTGGATCTTGTATATTCTGTAGTAAGTTTTATTCTATGTTCAAGTTAATATAAAGACATACGCGCCAAATCTTCTATGTAATATTTACTATGATATATTTACTAAAAATATTATATATTTACTAAAATCCTGCAAAATCTCCTCCTTAGATTACAAATGGACTCTGTTTAAATTTAAATATTGTCTAACAATCGTCTAAGTTGACACTTTTTATGTTATTGTTGTAATTTATTGTATCTCTATTTGCAGGCAAAAGAGTTTTCGTAGTATTTTTTTATACCAAAGGAGGCCAACGAGCAGGTCGACATTATTTTGTGATTAAACTTTTTTTAAGAAAGAGTTCAGTTCGTATTTAACTTTTTTGTAATAAGAAGGTAAGAGTTTGTACCCGTGTCCATTACTTGGATGAAAAAAAAATACGCGAGATGACTGAACTCCGATGATTTATTTAACACGTGAAATATTCTGATTTCCAGTCACGTTTCGGGGTTAGTATGTCCAGGATCAAGTGGTTTTTAATATTGTATGTCAAGGCGGGTTCCAAGATTCCCAACTATTTATGTATTCTTATACGTTATTTTTATTTTCAATTTGCGAATTATTTATACAAGAATTGAAGAAAACAATCAAATATGATTTACGTTTTCTTTATATATCTTAGTTCACTAAAGTCATGACAAAGTTCAAATCAGTATTCAATCTCACCTCCCTCCTCTTGCCCCTCTCTCTACCATTACCCCAACCCAACAAACACATGCTCCCAACGCACTAGCAACTCCGCTGATATTGCTAGTGTCTATGGGCGGTGGTGATCACTTAACACCAGGTGACTTGCATGTTCGTTTGCCTCCGATGACATAAAAAAAAATTCAGATAAATTTTGATTATTATCCCAAAGAAAATTGTTCAGTATTCTTTCTTGGTATGTATTGGGAGACAAACGAATAGGTGGATCATCCGATGTCAAGTGATCACCACCACTCATAGACACTAGCAACATCGGGGGAGTTACAATTGCGTTGCTAGCCTGTGTATGGGGGGAGGGCGCGCTCTCACTGACCTAACGAAACGCAATAATGCGAGCATTGTTACCTCTCGTCGATGTTTCTGTGGGTCGGATGGTACTACCCCGGACGAGCTGATCCATTCATGCTGAAACCATTAATACCTTCAGCGTGGCTCTACACCTACAAAACAATAGCTACTACAACTCATATAATACGTAAGTCCATAACACCATAGTCTTTTCAAAACTATCAACAGACCATCTTAGAAATCATTCCTTCTAGAAACATAACATAAGTAATAGTTTAACCCCTCCGCTATTTTTCCAAGACCTAGATCTCAAAATGGCGGATCATGTTTTTAACTATCTAGACATTTTTTTACATTATAATTTTATATTATATTATTGTTTTTGTTCAAATTTTCAATTTGTTTTTAATAAATAGGTTTTTTTTTAACTTAACCTGTCAACAATCTATTACCCAGTGCATCATAGGTTCTACATTCGGTGTATGAAGCTTAAACACTTAGGTTGTGGATAGTTCAGGGGTTAACTTATAAACTTACAGTTTTTGTTTTTATCGTTCTTCCGTCCACATATACCTTCCTCGGTTTTCCTTTACGTATAACCCGTTATGCATAACAGTTATTTTATTACAAGGCTGTCATTTCTTCTTATGTAGCGCTGAAGCCCACCTCTCCTTACCTTTCCTCTCTCCTCTCCTTTTCCCTTCCTACATCTTCTTCCCAACACAGGCTGGCAACACACTTGCGACCTTCCTGGTGTTGCAAATGTCTATATGGACGGTGGTGATCACTTAACATCAAATGACTCACATGTTCATTTGCCTCTTATGATATAAAAAAGGCATCTTATAACTTCCTCGGTTTTCGTTTACACAACATTCATTTTGCATAACAGCTTTTTAATTATAAGATTTTCGTCTTTTCTTATGACAGGCGTATAATAAGATATCCTGTTATTTACCAACTTCTCTCTTGGTAGTGATATTTTCTTCTCCTAATACCCTAATAACTTGAAATGAAAAAGAGATAACTTATTTAAGGATTGAAGCTCTTTAATAAACTATTCAGTTATTGACAAATGGTTGTGAACACGCGATAATGAGGTTAACTCTTGATTTTGTTATGTTATCGTCACAAAATATCGATGTCGTTAGGATATCAAAGATTAATAAACAAAAGATGTTTTCAAATAATATTATATAGTTGTTATTTTGCATTTCAAAATGGCTAACTTTGTCAAACAACTTTTTATTAAAAATATTGTTTACTATTTACAAGTTTTTTTAGTTTGCAATGTTTGTTTAAATCAAATTTTTAGATCTATGATTTCGTAATTTAGGATGATTTAGTAGATGGTTTATTGTGGACGCCGTCCGCCGCCCGGTCCTGCGGGAATGGGTTAGGAGAAGTTGGGGCTTCCAGACGTTCCGATTGGTGCAGGTACTCATCGGACATGGTTTCTTTGGGTGGTACCTGCACCGGATCACTCGCAGGGAGCCGACCGCCACCTGTCACGAGTGCGGCGCTGATGAAGGCATTGCGCAGCACACGCTTTCTGAGTGTATTGCGTGAAAAGGACAACGCCGCATTCTGGAGGTGGCGGTAGGGGGGAATTTGTAGTTGCCGAGTGTGGTTTCCGCCATTCTTGGCAGCGAACAGACGTGCCGAGCAATGACCTCCTTCTGTGAGAAGGTCATCTCGCAAAAGAAGGCGGCGGAGAGGGCCCGCGAGGTAGATCCTCTAAGTGGCCCTTTCTGCCAAAGACGGACAGGCAGGAGAAGGCAGCGCTTTGCTCAATTTCTCAGGCCACCGTAGCCGGACCGGAGAGGATGGGTTGAGGTCTCATCTTCTCATTGCACAGGTCCAGCGGACGAGGGGAGGCAGCTGGTGTGTACCTATTCTTCCTTTCTATAGGCAGGTGCCTGGCGGTCACCTTCCACCAGGCGGACCGTTTAGGCGGCTCTACAAGGTTAACTAGTTCGATCCCTTGCCGCCCCAACAATAACGGTCTGTCGGTACACCGTGGGGTTTTAGTCAGATAGGTATTGGGTCCTACTTACCTATAGGGTAATACCACTCGACCCACAGAAACAGTCACGTGAAGTAACAGTGGTTGTTTCGTTACGTTTCGTTAGATCAGTGAGAGTGTCGGAGGCACACCTCTCCTCGCACACCCAACCTCGCCCCCTTCCTCCCTTTCCTATTTCTAACCCTCCTCCCTAAAACACAGGTTGACAGCACACTTGCGACTCCCCTGATGTTGCTAGTGTCTATGAACAGTGGTGATCACTTAATGCACTTATTCGTTTGCCTCCTATGATATAAAATCCAGCCTGGAGCCTAGAATGCAGTAAAAAACAGACTTAAAATCTTCGTTCTTCTATCCGTGAGTATTTGGCTGAACTCCTTCTAAACGACTGATCTGATCTGACTTTGATGTATTTTTCGTGAGTTTTCAGGTGTATTCAAAAATGGTTACATTCATAATTAGACACGCTAGGTGGCGTTGTGGTTAATTTTTTTTTAATAATCAAGATAGGACACCATCCGCCGGGCCCGCCATTACTATAGAAATTAATAACTTATATTTATTTATTTTTAAGTTGCCTCACGTTATACAATAATGCAATACATAAATTTGTGTTCTGTGCACTGAGAATTAGAGCGTAATTGCTACAAAGTTCTGAGTATATAAAAGTGTAAAATACGTACTAATTAAAAGGAATAATATATTAAAGGATAGAAGTACATAGCTGTATATATACGTGAAACTCACGCAGAATTTATGAAAGGATCCTTGCTTCAGACGAGTGAAACGTTTGACTGAATTATATATAAACTTTCGAGGAGGGAACTCTAATGCGTGTCATAATGGAGAAGTACTTAAATCGTATCAACGCTACTGTAAATCCAGGTGTCATATCAATGGATAGACAGAATGCTTTGAAAATGTAAATTTTATTTGTTACAAAAGCTATGTTAAAGGATTAACACTCTTTGGCTTATTGTATATTGTACTATTCTATGTTTATTAGCGACTAGCCTCTGCTTGCGACTTCGTTCGCGTGGAATCATTACTTTGGGCAAAAGCTAACACGCAGCGGAAGTTCTCAAAGAAAAAACAAACCATTTTGAAATATTCTTCATTGGTGTTCCGTTCATATGATGATGTCTCTACGCGATAAACCATACGATTAAAAACTTCTGCTCGGTATTTTCATGCAATTTTCAGTAATAGATAGAGTGATTCAGGGGTGAAAGGGGTATGGACACAACAACTTTACTAACCCAAATGTTAACCTCACCTGTACGTGGTTCACCCTCCTGATAAACGGACGAGGCTCTGACGACCGGTTTCCTGGCGGGATAACAAGAATATACTACATACAGGTGAAAATACTAGTACATGGATGAAATATCAAATTTCCAGTGGTTTTCCTATCTCAAGCGGGTAGGTTTTTGTACGTCAGATGGCAATCGGTACTGGGCTAATATACCCAAACATTCGTTCGCCAAATTCTTTGAAAAGCAAATGGAAAGGTTACATAATGCATTACGACTAAATGATAGGGTGTCACCACGAAACGACGCCTTAATCGCAATTAATAATATTAAATATCGCCTTAAATCTGCGAATAGTTTGCAAGGGCTACTGAGTCACGGACGGGCTCGGCTAACGACGTTAGTCCCAGAATGTAGCCTGAAGGTCCGCTTCGCTACTTTAAATGTGGGAACGGGAACACTTTAAGGGAAGACAAAGGAACTTGCCTCACTTTTTAAACGTAGGAAAGTAGATATCATCTGCTTACAAGAAAATCGGTGGACTGGGTCTAAAGCTCGTAATATCGGAGAGGGCTATAAACCAATGTATATAGGCGCCAAACACTGTAGAAATGGAGTTGCTATAGCCGTTAAAGAAGAATACCTCAACAACCTCCTAGAGGTCAATCGTGTAAATGACAGACTAATGTCTCTAAAAGTAATAGAGAAGTCTTAAATGTGGTTTCAGCATATGCTCCCCAGTCGTGATATAGCCTAGCCAAAAAAGACATATTTTGGACAACTCTAGAAGACCTACTTCATCAGGTTCCTGTAAAAGAGATCATTCTACTGGGTGGTGATTTGAATGGCCATATTGGTGAATCATATAATGCCTTTAGAAGAGTGCATGGTGGCCATGCATACGGTACTTCAAACGATGATGGCAAGGTCGATCTATTGACAGCAGTAGCATTCGATCTGGCTATTGTGAATTCCTTTTTTGCCAAAAAGCCGGAACATAAAATTACTTACAAAAGTGGACAAGCATCCTCGCAGATAGACTACATCTTATTAAATCGAGCTCACATATGCTGTGTAACAAACTGTAAAGTCATTCTACAGGAAAGCGTTATTATTCAACACCGCATTGTTGTGATGAATATACTATTTAAGAAGACCATCTCAAATACCAGAACTCACCAAATGGTGGAATCTGAAAGGAGAAAAAATTCCTGAATTTTGTAATCAACTCGACAATTTAGTAGTTGATGTTGATGCAGACATTGTTACAATATGAGAACATTTGTGAAAGTCTATCGTTACAGCAGCAAATATGACTCTTGGTCGGACAAAAGGTGGTAGAAGAAGTAATAGAGAAACCTGGTGGTGGACAGAAAGGGTGCAGATTGCAATAGAGAAGAAGAAAATGGCCTTTAAGACCTGGCAATCCATATAAATGCCAGAGGATAGAGAAACATCCAGACAAGTAAAAAAACAACCAAGAAAGTCATAGCTGTTGAGCAAGCAAATTCCCAGAAAAATCTACAAATTACTTTAGACAGTAAAGAAGGCCAAAAGCATATTTACAAGCTCACTATACAGCGTAACTGGAGCAACAGTGATCCTGCTAAGTGTAAAACCATCAAAGCTCTAAATGGTGATCAGTTATATAGAGATCGCGACATTATAACCGCCTGGCAGCAATATTACGTACAGTTATTGAACCCTCATCAAGCAGCAAAGCGATGCCCAGAAGTGGAAAAAAATTTAGGGTTCATACCTCCAATACATCCGACTGAGGTGAAGATAGCCCTATAAAAGATGTCCAACAAGACAGCGATCGGGCCTGATGGTATCCCAGTGGAAGCTTGGAAATTCCTAGAAGAGAGAGGAAACGTACTGCTCACTGACCTTTTCAACTGCGTGTTATTCGGTGCCAAAATGCCAGACGCTTGGAGATTGAGTACCATAATTCCAATTTACAAAGGAAAGGGCAGTAAGTACGAGTGTAATAACTATCGTGGAATCTAGCTTTTGAGCCATACTATGAAGCTCTATGAGAGAGTGATTGATAGCCGATTACGATTCGAGTGCTCATTATCTAAAAGCATTATGGCTTCGTACCTGACTTATCTATTATCGATCCAATGTTTGCTCTAAACACGATTGCTGAGGAGTATCGTGCTAAAGGCCGACAGACGTACATCGCGTTTCTGGACATGGAAAAGGCATTTGATCGTATCCCCGTCCCCGGAAAGTATATTAACATCATTGTCGACATGTATAGGGATGTGAGATCTGTGGTACGTAAAATGACGGGTGAGACGAAACCGATACCGGTTATGAAATGCGTTCACCAAGGCTCTGTACTGAGCCCCTTTCTGTTTTGTATAGTCTTGGACTCGCTTACTGAAGTAGCGTAAAACTTAGCAGTGTGGACTTTTATATACGCAGATGATGTAGCTACCTGCACTGAGACTCGTACTGAGTTACAGCACGCACTGTTGGCATGGAAGCACCAGCTACAGGCCGGCGGCCTAATGCCGAGTGTTGGAAAGACCCAGTAAATGTCGATTAACGCACCAGATACCATGGATAATACTCCAATTACGATCGATGGACAAATGGTCAGCTTCTGTGATCAATATAAGTATTTGGGAAATTTAATTGATATGTCTGGAAACATTGATGGTAATATTCAGCACCGGACAGCCGCAGCTTGGCTTAAATGGCGAGAAGTGACTGGTGTTACATGTGATAGAAGAATGCCGGTTAAATTCAAGGGTCTTGTCTACAAGAACATCATAAGACCTGCCATCATGTATAGCAGTGAAACATGGGCTGTAAACAAAAAAAAAACACCAATACCATTCAAGTTACTGAAATGAAAAAGTTACGGTGGATGTGCAGCGTGACCCGACTCGATAAAATCTGCAATGAATATGTGCGAGGCAGCCTAGGAGTGCGCGACATTGCAGATAAGATACAAGAAGCTAGGCTGCGATGGTATGGTCACGTTAAGAGAAAGCCCCCAGACTACGTGGGAAATTTGGCACTACAACTGTCCCTTCACGGTTAGAGATCCAGAGGCAGGCCCAAAACAAATTGGAAGAGTGTAGCGCTGAAAGATATGAAGGAGTGCGAAGTTTCCGAATGTGATGTCATGGACAGAGCGAAATGGAGATGGAAAGTAAGGAAAGCTGACCCCACCATCATGTGGGACTAACAGCTAGGAAGAGAGAGAGAGGGAGATAGAGTGATTCACTTGGAAGGTTTAGGTATATAATTTGTTAAGATATTTTGTAAATTAGTTGAAATAGTTAAGATTTCCATACAAGATTTATTTACATTTGTACAAGTATTTTTAACTTACTCTATCTGAAAGGGATCGATCACGGAGTCACCAATGTCGGGTACCCTACGGGGATATGCACACATAATAGGCACGAGAGCTGCGAGCCAATTGAACTTTTATTGTGATATATAGGTCTCTTATATTAAGAAACCTACGCATGTATGCATACTCTCACGACATTATTAGATTTCTAAGTGCGTAAAAAAGTAAGCTCGTTTTTGCCATTTAGATTCCCAACAGTTGAACTGTATAGCATATCGAATGTTCTTAGTGTAAGACAACTTTTCCTCCAAAAAACTATCGTTGCCATGCTCTGTCGATTAAAGTATTATCCTAATAGTAATTCCGGTAAAAGACGCAAACATCATGTATGTAAGACGAATTCACTCCATCTACAACTTTCACATAAATTTTTCTGTTTTTTGGTCCTCATATATACAACCAGATCAATTCTATTCTGCAAATTTATTATTTAACTAACCACAAAGCAAAACGCCATTATTCATAATTGGTTACTAACACTTTCATACAAAAATACTAAAAATCTATTATCTATAGTTTCATAAGATCCTTACTGATAGATTTACTGTTTCTAGTATAAGTAATAAATATACAGCTCCATTCTAGAGAACGAGGGTCTGGAGATCTGTAGTTCAGGTATTTGAACCTTTTTCAGACTCCAGACCTCACATTTATTTGCACTGTTAATTTACTTTTTAAACTTAGTTTCGAGTATTCCCAAGTTCCAAGCGAGTATGTTGTTTTGCGAATTTGTTTTCACCAAAAAGTAATTCCCTGCCTAGCTGGTGACATTTCTTTGCAATACCCATAAATACCCTGATTCAACATAAAACCATTATTGGAATACTGAGTTAAAACTGAGTAATGTTCATGAGATTTAAAAAATAATGAGAGTAGTGCCAACGATTAATATTCTTGATCTTATTTGTTTTCAATCTACAAATGGAACGCTCAAGAGCAATGCAGTTATTTGCACAAGTTCTATGTTTTTTTGTGGCATTTTTCTTTATTTTCAATCGACATCCGTGATCGAATTCACTTGATAAACTGTTATCTCTTACGGCACTGCCCACTCACTCGCTTATTTCAATCTGTAGATATTTATAACCGACCCTAAGGAATAGAGAGTGCTTTGAACGCTCTTGTGAAAAGTAAAGTCGTAACATTGTTTTATACGAACTCTGGCATTTTATTGCACTTTACTTGAATTAAAAATGGAATCTGACAAAGTTAAATCCAGTACAAGAATAGCAATTACTATTACTTTTACCAATTACTTTTATGTACGTATATTTACTGTAGGTATATTTTGAAATATAAATGACTATTGGGGTCCATTTATTAAACGATATCAATGTTCTTATAGTGTTATAATTTAACTCTTCGGCTAGTTTTTGAGACCCAGATCTTAAAATGGTGGATGGTATTTTTAAATATAATATTACATTTAACCAATTTTTTAAAATTGTAATTTTAAATTACATAATTTATTATTCAAGATTATCAAATGTTTTTAATAAACACGCTATTTTTTTTTTACTTTTGCTGTCAACAGTCTGTTGATCAGTGCATCATATTTTCTACATTCGTTTGTATGGAGTTAAGCACATATGGTATTGGAAAGTCCGTTGGTTAGCCTGCAAAATTACATTCTTTTTTTAAACTTTAATTTTGGCAATCAATCTTTCAGATTATTACTACCATTGTCACGTTGTCACTAATATTACAAGCGTTGTGCGACCATTTCAATATTAGGCATCGTGGGAGTCAATATTCTAACAAGATGGTGGATCCCTGGTTAAAACATACCAGGGAGTTTTTGTGGCATCTCAGAATTTCCTGCTCTGTGGTATTATTTTCCATTCACTTCACTTATGCACCATAAACTAACTATATTAGGTAAAACACCACAATATTTACACAATATAGAGTCAAATAACACAATATTATTTACATGACAGACTGTAATCCCGCCAAAAACTCCAAAAATGCATTTGTTTTCTATTATTCTCTTCGATTATCTATTTATTGTTGGCTAATTATAGTCTACTGAAGCTGTGAAGTCCTGTCAACCTAATATTCGTCATTAGTCAGTAAAAAAAAAAGTTGTTACTTTCTGTCAAATTCCGAACATGTTCTCGATCCGCCATTTAGTGATGATACGTTTACTAAAAGAATGGTGTGGTTTGATCTATCCATCGAGAGTTTCCTGTCCAAATGTAACTAGTTAGAATTTCCAGGAAGCTGAACAAAATGCAAAACCTGGAATTATAGTAACTTTGTTATTAAAGGTTTCATTTAACTGTATATTAGAAACAACATTTAGAACTTTTAAATGCATAAAGGATAACGTTTGAGGTATAAAGATGTTTGACTTAAGGCTTCGAGTACGGGGCTCGAATGTTTGATCATTCGGGTCGGGTCAAAGCTTTGAAGATTAACCTTTGGCACAAGTGTATGTGTACGACACTGGAATTGAATATTTACATTGTTTGATAGATCACTATTACTCACAAGATGTAACGAGAAAACTGTCCAATGAGTAGTAGTAATAATATTCGTCCAATAGGACAGGCAAAGGAATTAATCCATACTGCCAATTCCGAAGTTGTCAATATATGTCGTTCTTGTATATTCCGTAGTTTTTTTTTTCGAAATGACTACGCTATTGACCCTGTTAAAGTGATTTTTATTCTATGTTCAAGTAAAGGCATACGCGCCAAATCTTCTTTATCTTAATTTTCAAGCCGTTTCTTTTGGTAGTTCTAAAGTTGTCAATACGGATAGTTCTTATGTATTCTTTAGTCTGTTTTTTCTTATGTCCAAGTTAATGTAAAGACATAAGCGCCAAATCTTCTATATAATATTTCAGGCATTTTTTATCTTCTTAATCTTCGAATAATCATTAAAAAATGTTTTGATTGTCGTAAATAAGCATGTTGTAAAGTGTCGTGCGGTTATTCCAATGTTATAACAAGATGGTGGTTCTCTTGTTACAACTTTCCTGGGAATTTTTGTGGCATCTCAGAATTCCTGATCCGTAATATTATTTTTCATTCACTTCACTTATGCTCAATAAACTAACCATATTGCATAAAACACCACCAACTTTACACAATATAAAGTCAAATAACACAAGATTAATGAATAAAATATAAAATGCACTACATGACAGACTGAAATCCCGCCAAAAACTCCTGTCCAAAGAGTTACTACTTGCACGGCTTGTTTTTTATTTTTGGCAATCAATCTTTCTGATTATTACTGTCATTGTCACGTAGTCAATAATATCACAAGTGTCGTGCGATCATTTCTATATTAGGCATCGTGTGAATCATATTCCAACAAGATGGTGGATCCCTGGTTAGAACGAACCAGGGAGTTTTTGTGGCATCTCAGAATTTCCTGCTCCGTGGTATTATTTTCCATTCACTTCACTTATGCACCATAAACTAACTATATTACGCAAAACACCACCAAATTTACATAATATAGAGTCAAATAACACAAGATTATGAATAAAGTATAAAATCCACTACATGACAGATTGAAATCCCGTCAAAAACTCCTTGTAGAATTTTAGCAACTGTGTTAGTTACAGGGCATTCGTGAAAGTATAGAATTGGTATAAAACCGCGATCCTTACTAATATTAGAAATGCGAATGTGGATTTATTTGTTTGTTGCACTTTTTGGTCTTAAACTACTCAACAGAGCATCATGAAATTTAGGTTCGAATCATAGGAACCAAGTCGAAGTTTTCGGTAAAAGAAAGCATTCACTGCCATCAAGCACCTGTTTCTATAATTGATTTAAACGTATTTTATTACTTATTTAAACACCAGCATCATTAGGTGGTAGAGCCAGGTCGAAGCTATTACTGGCTTCAGCATAAATGGGTCGGCTCGTCTGGGTTAGTACCATCCCCTCACAGAAAACTGACGTGAAGTAACAGTGCTTGCATTGTTGCGTTTCGTTCGATCAGTAAGAGCACCGGAGGCCCCCTCCCCTCTCCCGTCACTCGCACCTCCATCCTTCTCCATCAACACAGTCTGGCACTGCACTTGCGACTCCCTCGGTGTTGCAAGTGTCTATGGACGATGGTGATCACTTAACACTAGGTGACCCGTCTGTTCGTTTGTGTCCTGTGACATAATTTTTTTTTTTTCAAAAATCTTAAAAGTACAAACTCCTAGATTAACATTCTTATCATACGTATAGCTAAAGATACTAGAATTCTCGTCTGAATGCCTTAAGCGCTCGCTTTAGTAGTCCGGTGAAGCTTACTAGCTCCATAGCGTAGTCAGTTGGAAAAAAAGTTACTAGAATTGTAAAACTAACGAAACTGAATTTATGTGACTACATGTTTGTACGTTGAAGCAAGATCTATATTCACTATTCCAATAGTAACTCAAGGAAAGTGTGTGATTCAGGAGACAACTGGGACTCATTCATTAAAATGAATCTTTTGTAGACTCTATGAAGTTATAAGCGGACAAGTTACTTGTTTATGCTTTAGAATGTGGTATAAATAAAACCTTTGGTATTTTAAGTGTTTTGCATTTATAAGGTATTTGTACGAAGAATACCTACAAGCAGAGTATGCTTTTAATGGAGTTGCTGCGATATACTTGGCGGTGTTTGAGAATGGATTTTTATGTTGTATAGAATTATATTTTTTTCAATAAAATTTAGGTTTATTATATTGGTTTTGAACTCCCGTCATTCAATGTGTTATTAATGTATGTTTCCTCTTAACTATCGTAACTAATAATATATTTAATAAATTACTAATAATAAAAAAAAAATACGCTCACGGATACGATTTTTACGTATACAAAATACTACATGTAAGCAAAAAAAAGTGCGGACCAAGAGTCTGCAGAATAAAATAACAAGAAAAAAAAAACTTTTATATTATGTTATTCCTATTAATGCTGATACCGACTATAATTAGAAAGACAAATATTTCTAAAAACTATTATGTTCTTCCTATTAATGCTGATACCGATTATAATTAGAAAGACAGATATTTCTAAAAACTATTATATTCTTCTTATTAATGCTGATACCAAATATAATTAGAAAGACAAATATTTCTAAAAACTATTATGTTCTTCCTATTAATGCTGATACCGACTATAATTAGAAAGACAAATATTTCTAAAAACTATTATGTTCTTCCTATTAATGCTGATATCGACTATAATTAGAAAGACAAATATTTCTAAAAACTATTATGTTATTCCTATTAATGCTGATACCGACTATAATTAGAAAGACAAATATTTCTAAAAACTATTATGCTCTTCCTATTAATGCTGATACCGACTATAATTAGAAAGACAAATATT
>JACEII010000048.1:2372615-2422039 GCA_014332785.1 Antheraea mylitta
TGATGACAATTGCAGTTGGTATAAAATGATGACATGATGCATATTGTATCACATTAAGCTGATAAGAAATAAATAGGTGATAAGTCTGATACGTTTTTTTGTATTGACAGTGCAATAATCTATAAAAAAAATGTAAATACTATTCCGACTTTGACAGCAAGCCTAAGAACATACTATGCTACAACCACAACTGACTGTCGATTTCATTGTAAAACAAACATCTTGATAACAAGAGTCTATGACGAAAGAACAGGAAAATATATTAACCTTCTATACAACGTAGCTTCATCTAAGCATATTAAGGTAGTACTTTTGGGTTTTTTGAAAAAAAAATATTATTATATTATTTTATACTATATATTTTATTATATTATATTATTATATTAATTCTAAATTGGTTCTAAATTTATAAAAAATTGCCAAGTGCTAACGTGGCCTCAACGGTAACCAAAGTTTTAAATAATAATAATACAATAAAAGTTAATCTTTTTCTTCGTAATTTGCTTAAATAAATACATCAAGTTAAATGACTTTTTTACGGAAAATTTAATACTTCTAAAAAACTGTTATGATTTTTCTGTTAACTTATCGTTTCAAAATATATACGAGGTCAAAGTTCAAGTGATTTATCATCACGGCTCGTTAAATAGGTTGAAAAATGTATTGCTATTAAAAAAAAATAAAAGCTCATAATCACTTCAGATCTATATAAAATACAGTTCCTTAGAAATAATAAAACAATTTCCATGATTAAGAAGTCGTTTGCATCTGCTAACAATGAATAGAATTTAAAATTAGTGAAAAATATTTTTAAAGGCCTAATGCAGTAATGCGTACATGAATACTGGCCTATTTGCCTATTTCCGATCGCGAGAGGTACTCTTATCAGACGATGCATAGAAGGAATATATTCGAGGAAATAAGCATGCAAGCTGATGTTTAAGAAGTTACACACATTCCCTATAAATTTTCACATATTCGTTCATAACTGATTGAACTAATTATTAGAATTAATTACGTTTGAAAAAAAAGATCACTAAGGGTATTCTTAATGTCTTATTTTATAATCTGGCGACTCTTGTTTTTTCAGATATATTCAACTAATAATAGAAATCTAAATAACACTCTTATTTAGATTTCTGTCTATTTTAATTTCTCAAATTAGTTTAGTTTATCGGTTGTAAAAGTATCCAACAATTAAGGATATTTGAAATGGATTAAGTGATCGCTAAGTGAAATAGAAGTTTAAAATCTCGTTGACTTTATATAAGCTAAGATAAAACTGTTCGTAAAATTGTAAAATGTTCTGATAACCGGTTAAGTAGTTACGAGGCGAAAGCATAACATAGAAACAAACTCACACCCACACTTATAATATTAGTTAGGAATAACATGTGAAGAAACAACTTTGTACCCTTTATATGATCGAATATTGACCACAAAACGACTACTACTAACAGTCTATTGATTATTACTGGAAATTCCTTTTCTTTCCTGAAACATTAGGCAATAATATGTGTTACAATAACTGTTCGTCCTCTAAAAACATCTCTCGTTTGGAGATAGTTTTAGCCCTAGTGTTTATATACTCGTAAGCGAAATCCACTTCCTTTGAATATATCTCCTTGAATATATTCAAAATGTATGAACCCGCAATCGCTCAGTTATAATAGGGCTTTGGGTTTAAGTACACTTCACATATTTAAATGAATGTTAAGTCTTTAGATATATTTTACATTGATATAAAGACTTATAAAATACATTTATAAAATAGGAACAAATATGCTCTAATTTATGCTCTTCTTGAAGTAGATGGCGATCCTATTTCAAAGCATTATATAATATCGCTTATTTATATGTTACAAATTTGAAACTTGGATTGGCATCAACTTTAAATAGATTATTAGGTGGCGTATGTCCCATTTTTTTAAATATATCTATAGGTATGAGGTATATTAACAAGCATCGTTATATTAATTGCATATGACCTACGATAAATTAGCTCTACCTTCAAAAGTATGTGTAGCGACAGAAATAGTAAGTTCTACCCGCTAATACATAGCGAGCCTATAATAGTGTTTTTTTTCTTCGAACTGACTACGCTATTGACCTTGCAAGGCCTTTACAGCTTCACCGAACTACAACTATAATAGTCCAAGAGCCCAGGCCCCAGATATTACTTATTTTCTCAAGATTAAAATGTATGGAATAAAGTAATGTTAGTATGGATTCTGGGTGTATACATACGGGCGGAAAGATTAATTCTATTGTTAAAAGTATGTGTAGCGACAGAAATAGGCTCTACACTCTAATACACAGTAAGCCTATAATAGGCCAAGAGCCCAGGACCCCAGACATTACTTAATTATTAAAATGTATGGAATAAAATCATGTTAGTATAAATTCTGGGTGTATACATACCTGCTAGCCTTATTCAGCAGTCATTTGTCAAGTACCAGATGATAAGTTAGGTATAAGGAGTTCTCACCTTTCTTAAATTCCTAATGCTGATCTTGTTAAGCGGACGTCAACTATGGTTGATGTGATACCTTTATAACTGCTCCATCAATGTTTCCCAGACACATATAAACAAACTACAATAATATATAATATATTATTAGTGAGTTAATAACTGATCTAAATACTGTATCTATTTAAAGAATATTAAATGCCATCAAAAACAAACCTTGTAAAAAAAGCCAAGTCTTGCAATTTAGTTTTTCTACCGTAAAAAGTTGTGAAATCCATGTAGTACCAAGTCGGTTACTCTACTTAAGTCCCTCCTTAAGGAATCTTCTGTCTAAAGTTATTTCGTAATTAGCTAACCTCACAACACCTTATAGTGGACCGTATCAATATTCAAAACTCTTTTATGTTTTAAATAAAAGTCCCTGGGCGACCGAGCCTAGTTCGGTTCTTTAAAAAACATTTTTAAATACTGTTAGGTATGCATTATAAAATTACCATTTTTTTTGCAAAAAAAAGTATATCTCTTCTGCTGTCACTCAGATTCGAACTGGGATTACACGGATTTTCGAAGCAACCTATTTCTATCTGAGCTATTTTTGTTTTGACAGCGCCGGCGAAATTTTGCTTTATATTCTAGCTATATTTTCTCATTGCCTAAAAACTCAGTTAAAAAAGTTTTGCCAAACCAATATATTTTATTTAAACCATAAAGAATTTTGAATATTTAAGCTTCATATAAATTAAGGTTTCTAGTTTTATCCACAAGGAAGTTATAGGGGGTTGAAAATCGTCTGAATTGCTTCGAGAAAATGATAGTACGGCCGTTTTGCTTTTTTGCTCGCCTTGGCGGAGGCACTGCCGTTACCCTAGATAAATAGTCTACATACACTTCCGTCTTTTTAATTTAAGTCATAAGTACATGGACGGCCAAGCCTAGCTCCGCTCTTTAAAAAAGCATCTTGTATCAAAATAAACTGTTAGGTTTGCCTCACAAAAACAGAAAAAAATATCTCTTTTGCTTTTACTCGGATTTGATCTTGGGTTAGACGGATTTTCGAAGCAGCCGATTACTATCTGAGCTATTTTGGTTTTAACAGCGGCGACGAAATTTACCGTTATATTTTAGTTATATATTTTCATAGCCTGAAAACTCAGTTAAAAAAGTTTTCTATGCATGAAATCTAGTTAGATCAATTTATTGTCCCCGAAACCATCTACATACTAAGTTTCACGAGAATAACCGACGTCGTTTCCGAGATCCAGAATATATAAAAATATACAAGAATTGCTCGTTTAAAGGTATTAGATAGATTCAGTTATTATTTCTCTTTATATATACTTCTCAAGTTCTTTGTTATCTACACTTTTATTCTAAATAGAATATATTCTACTAAAATAGGAAACTTTAACAGGTAACTCGGGAAATGTCTAAAACGGTTTGTGTGGATGCTCCCTAACACAGCTTCGGATTTCCGGCGAGTTCATTTTAATTCCTTCAGGGAAATGGAAGCGATTTCACACCTTATTCACTACGAGCACATGCAAAATATTCAAAGCACTTAGGTGCATCTGTGTATTTGAAAAGAAAGTTTTGTATAACTTATACAGTACAATATAGATAACTGTACACACGGTATTGTTACTGCTTCTTTATTATTTACTAGCTGATGCCCCCGACTTCGCCTGCGTCGTTTATTATCTGAATAGTATATTTTATAAGCAAATACGAAGCATTATCACTCTGCTTGTCCCATTATTAGTATATAAGTATATTAGTAAGGAAACACGTCGCTGAGTGCATAGTATGTATAAAAATCTTACTTTCTTAAACCTTTATAACAAAATGAAGCTATATATATATTTTTATGTAATGAACAAGTGTTGAAGAGTAAAAAAAATTAAAAAAGTCAACAGTAGTTTTTGAGTGATGCGCGCTCACTATTATAAAGAGGTAAAGTTTGTGAGTTTACGACGTTGTAGGGGGTAATCTCAGGAACTACTGGTCCGATTTGAAAAAATCTTTCAATGTGATATAGTTCATTTATCGTAGATGGTTATACGCTATAAAACATCACGCTAAGACGATAGTAGCGGACCACCTATGAAAAATATTTCAAACTCGAGATTTTTTTCTTTTGAGAGCTTCTGCTGCATGTTAGCGTTAGCTCAAAGTAACTTTCCCACGGGAACGAAGACACGGGCAGAGGCTAGTTTATTTATATAGATCTTAATAAATAGTTGAATTATATTAAAAAGTATATTTTTCCTGATAAATATCTTGTGTTTACACTAAATTTTTAAGTTGAAATTCCTGTTGTTACTTAGTACAATAAGTGATACCAAAACGATGACATTGAAAGCAAAATTGGTTTACAGGTCGTAGAAAATATTATAGTTTAATAACATCTGTATGATTTAATCATTCTAATTTATTTTTAAACTATTAAAAAAAGTTCTCTGTTTTCATATTATCTTTATTTGTGAAAATCATTTACTTTAACCGATTTGTATTAATATTAGGTCTTTACCTATGAAATCGCCGTTTTGTATGAAATAATTAAACGATTTTTTTTTCATGTATTTTTTATTTGTATTAATCGAAGTAATTACCCAGCAATCAATGCATCTTTGCCAACGCAGTGGCAGTTTATTGATGCCCTTCTTAAAGAAATCAGCTGGACGGGAGGCAACAAATTCTTCAAAGGCAATTTGTACTACCTCTCGGGTATTGAATTTTTTTCCCGTCAAGGAGTTATCCAAATTCAGGAAAAAGTAGTAGTCTGTATGCGTAAGGTGTGGTGAGTAGGGCGGATGATGGCGAACTTCCAACCCCAGTTCTTGCAACTTGGAGACCGTCTGCTGTGCAGTATGAGGTCGCGCCTTGTCGTGCAGGAGCAGCGGAGACGAGCGATTGACCAATGCTGGTAGGAAATGTGCCAGCTTCTCCATCATTGTGTTCAGTCCTTCACAGTACACATTTGCAGTAATGCTCACCCAGTTTGGTAAGAAGCTGTGATGAATCACACCGGCGCTAGACCACCAAACAGTGACCATCACTTTTTTAGGGGTAACTTTTCGTTTAGGGCATTGTTTAGGTGCTGAACCAGGATCCAACCAACTTGCTTAGCGTTTGCGGTTATCAAATAGAATCCATTTTTCATAGCAGGTAACAATGCGGTTCAAAATTCCTTCATTTGTGTATCTGTTGAGCAGTGCAAGGCACGTCTCGACGCTTACTTTGCGCTAGCGATCATTGAGTTTATGGGGCACCCATTTGTGAAGCTCTTTTACCTTGCCAATTTGACGCAAATGCACCAATATTGTTTTGACCCTAACGTCGAAAGCTTCTGCTCATTCAGCCATAGATTGTGTATCATCAGCTTCCACAATCGCCTTTAATTCGTCATTGTCGACCAAAGACTTCAGACGACCGCCAGGTTCATTTTTCAGGTCGAAATTCCCAGAACGGAAGCGAGAAAACCAATAATAGGTGGTGCGTTGGTTTGTAGTGTTAGCTCCGTAAACGTCGTTGATGTTGCGTGCCGTTTGTGTCGCGTTGGTGTCACGACGGTACTCATATTCCATAATTACTCGAATTTCTAACGTATCCATGATGACAAAAAGATTGAAAAGCGATGAAAATGTAACACTAATCAAAAAACAACGACTACTTTCCGAAAAAGAATCTCATACTTTTAAAATAAAATTAATGTGAAATTAGAATTCTTAGCCAAACAAAAGTTATTTTGATTTGAAATGGCCAGTACTGCAGAACGGAACTTTATAGGTAAAGACCTATTATTATACTACAATTTTGGAAATGTTATGCTGATTAAATTCCATGCTGAATGTTACAAAGATGTAGAAATTATTTTATTTATTTAAAAGTGTTAATTTCTGGGAGTAGAGACTCGAACAAATATTCTTGTAACTTATTGTTGTATTTATTGAGAGAGACTATTTAATATATTTTTACGGCCGTTAGGAGTGAAGCGATTAGCATAAATAATGTAGAATAGAGAGTACACGGAACGACTATGAAGTAATAGTGTGGGCGGACTGCGTGACGTGGCGCGGCTATGGGTTGGGGCAAGAAAATGTAAAGGATGCGAAACTGCTGGACAGAGCTATTATAAAATATTCGGACATTGTTACAGATTAATAAATATATAACATATCTGACTTGAAGTAACAGTGCTTGCATTGTTGCGTTTCGTACAGTGCTTGCATTGTTGCATTTCGTTCAGTCAGTGAGAGTGCCGGAGGCCCACCTCCCTTCCCTCTTATCTCTTTTCCCTTCCCCTCCTCTGTCCACCATACACAGGCCAGCAACGCACTTGCGACTTCCTGGTTTTGCTAGTGTCTATGGACGATGGTGATCACTTAACATTAGGTGTCCTAACTGTTCGTTTGCCTCCTTTGAAAAAAAATATATGTTACATTAGGAATATATATGTAAAATATTATGCAGTCTAAGGTTTAAAATCGTTTTAACCAGCCTGTAAGTGATCGCAGGGCCAAAGGCCTCTACCCGAATGAAAGTATGGGCGTAATTCCTACGCCAGCCCACGATGCATTGGCAATTTTAAGCTCTGAGAAATCCACAATTCTATACTTTCCCACATACAGTAGTACTACAAGAACATTTCTTAGGTTCAGGTTTCCTCGAAATATTTTCTTTCACAGTCAGCCAATAGTGTTTGTTACTAATTTAAATTAGTAAATATACGCGAATTCCGAAAAATTCGTTTGCACACGTCCGGATTGAACCTGAAAGCATCGGAATGATATTGGCAAACTGCTAGACCACTGCGCTTAAGGCATAGAATAGTTGTTAAAAAGAGTTATGATGTATTTCTTTGATCCCATTTTTCAGACCCAGTAAGATAAATAACAGTCTTTAGGTAATAGTGTTAGGTTTTACAACAAAGTTCCAAAGCACATGACAGATTTATCGGATTGTGAGTTTAAGCACCATGTCAAGTAGGTTTTGGTCTCCTGTTATAGAGTGGATTAATATTTGAATGATAATGATGTCTATAATTGACATCTCACTAGATGCATAAAAACTATTGTAACTTTAATACTTTATGAAAATATGTACTTTGAAGTTGTGAAGTTGGCACAAAAAGATATCGAAATCGTGAAACAAAGATGAGTTCTGATATTCAAATCAATAGTTCTGAAGTTCCTGAAATTTAGAAATAATAGGTCTCTACCTATAAAATTGCCGTTCTGCAGTACTGGCCATTTCAAATCAAAATAATTTTTGTTTGGCTAAGAATTCTAATTTCAAGTTAATTTTATTTTAAAAACATGGAATTCTTTTTCCATTAGTAGTCATTAGTTTATTGATTAGTATTACATTTTCATCGCATTTCAATCCTTCTTGTCATCATGGATACGTTAAAAATTCGAGTAATTATATAATATGAGTACCGCCGTGACAGCAACGCGGCACAAGCGTCACGCAACATCAACGACGTTTACGGAGTTAACACTACAAACGCACCACCTGTTATTAGTTTGTTCGCTTCCGTTCTGGGAATATCGACCTGCAAAATGAACCTTGCGGTCGTTTGAAGACTTTCGTCGACAATGACGAATTAAAGGCGATTGTGGAAGCCAATGATACACAATCTACCGTTGAATTAGCAGCAGCTTTCGAACTTAGCGTCAAAACAATATTGGTTCATTTGCATCAAATTGGCAAGATAAAAAAGCTTGACAAATGGATGCCCCACGAACTCAATGATCTCCAGCGCGAAGTACGCGTCGAAACGTGCCTTGCACTGCTCAACAGACACACGAATTAAGGAATTTTGAACTGCCTTGTTACCTGCGAAGAAAAATGGATTCTGTTTGATAACCGCAAGCGCTCAGCAAGTTGGTTAGATTCTGGTTCAGCACCTAAACAAGGCTCTAAACGAAAACATACCCCTAGAAAAGTGATGGCCACTGTTTGGTTGTCTAGCGCACGTGTGATTCATCACAGCTTCTTACCAAACGGGGTGAGCATTACTGCAGATGTTTACTGTGAAGAACTGAACACAATGATGGAGAAGCTGGCATATCTCAATGCTGGTTGCATTGGTCAGTCGCTCGTCTCCGCTGCTCTTGCACGAGAACGCGCTACGTCATACTGCACAGTAGACGGTTTCCAAGTTGCAAGAACTGGGGTTGGAAGTTTTCCGTCATCCGCCCTACTCACCAGACCGTGCACCTACAGACTACTACTTTTTCCAGAATTTGGATAACTCCTTGGCGGGAAAAAAATTCAATACCCGAGAGGCAGTACAAAATGCCTTTGAAGAATTTGTTGCCCCCGTCCAACTGATTTTTTTAAGAAGGGTATCGATAAAGTGCCACTGCGTTGGCAAAGGTGCCATTAATTGCATGGGTGATTACATCGATTAATACAAATAAAAAATACATGAAAAAAAAATTCGTTTAATTTTTTTCATACAAAACGGCAATTTCATAGGTAAAGACCTAATACACACATCAAAAAAGTCTAAGCAACATGCGTGATATTACAAATTTTACCGTTTATATTAATTAATTTCTAAGTATTTACTAAAACAATGTGCGTAGGTAAGTAAACTTTTTTGTTATTGAGGACATACTGGCTGGTTGTAAAAAAAAATTTTGATTATGTTTTGTTTATATCTCGACATTTTGGCATTTATAGAAGTGTTATTTGTCGTCTTTGGCAACGCTACAATAAATACAGGAGAACCCGCTGAACAGCATCCAGGCCGTAAAAGGAGTACAACCACTCGGCAAGACCGGTACATACAACTGACTGCAAGACTCCAGCCGATGTTAACCGCTCGAGAGATAAGTTTGAGGCTACAAATTTCAAGTGGTGTTGATATAAGTCCTCAAACTGTGCGTAATCGACTGCATGAGTAGGGCCTACGAGCTTTACGCCCAATTAGGTGTCCACTAATACGTCACGGGAATCGCGCTCGTCAATATGAATGGTGTAGAGAACGCATAATATGGACCCAGGAACAATGGGATAAAATTATGTTTTCCGATGAGTCGCGATTCGGGTTTAAGCCTGATGCAAGAAGGGTGCGCGTGTATCGTCGGCCCGGAAATACTGAAAGGCTCAGGTGCGTTCAGGAAGTTCATCCATACAGCGGCTCAACAGTTATGTTATGGGCGGCTATTATGAAGAACAGGCGAACTGAGCTCGTTTTTGTAAATGGAAACATGAATGCTGAAAATTACATTGAGGATATTCTCAGACCTTATGTCTACCCATTTGCATAAACTTTTGGTTCCGATTTTAGGTTAATGCATGACAATGCACGTTCACATACAGCTCGGCGAACCAGTGAATACTTTGCAACGGAGAACATCCGGGTATTGCCCTGGCCTGCACAATCGCCAGATTTCAACCCCATCGAGCACGCATGGGACAGAGTCGTGTTTTGAAGGACTGGACAGAGCGACAACAACCCAACAGCTGAAGGATTTGCTACAATTCCATTGGGAGTGAATACCGCAAGATGACATAAACAGTCTCATTAATTCAATGAATAATCGTGGCCGACAAGTTCTGAATAGCAGAGGAGACCATACTTTGTATTAAATTGTTCTATTCTTTCACAATAAATACATTTTCTTTAGAAATTTCATTTTGTAAAAAAAAAAGTTTAGTTTCTTATGTATCTTAGTTTCTACAGTATATTCTAATATTGTTCATTTCTGTTATTAAAAGAACTTATAAAGACAACAGCTATTGTTTTACATCATAGAACCCTAAAGATATTATTTAAAAAATAAAATACAACGTTATAATGTGAAGAACCATCCTAAAATTTAAATTAGTACATGTTGCTTAGACTTTTTTGATGAGTGTAGTAGAAACAGTTCCGCACTTTAAAAACCCCATAAGACATATGGGAGTGCCAACTTCACGCAGGATACGAAGGTCATGACAGAGGAGTTCTGAAGGTAGTTTTGAGCTCTTTTGCAATAGTTCTTTGCAATATAAGCAATAGTGTAGTTTTGGGGTGTAAGGGGTGTCGAGTAACATCTAAGACTTGAGACACCCAAGCCAACCTCACCTGCACGTGGTGCACCCTGCTGAATAACGAACGAGGCAATGGCAAAGGCGGGGTGATAGTGTTTTACAGTCCGACTGGGTCGCAACCACCATGCATATGGCGAAAAAGCCCGTCACAGTGACTCGCTTCTGCGCGTTGCGTTTCGGGATCAACCTGTGCATGTCCAGTACCGGGTGACTTTCGTCATTATGGCCGGCATGACAGCGGCGACCGGTGATGGATAATCTGTCTCTCGGTGGTTGCCGATGTTTTTGGATTGTACTATTCTTAACATCAGGCATAGTGAAGTCACTATATCGTGCTTCGATAAAAAAAAAATAGTTCTGCATACTTAAAGCCGTGGCATCTCATTGAAAATCATGCCATATAAGTATGCAAGAAAATAAACTTTCAATTTTTGAATAATTCTAAGGAGTTCTGGGCTGCTATACTATAGTTCTAGAGCAATATTTCTGCATAATTAAAGCTATGGTAGCCCATTAATGTATTTTGATTTGTTGCGGTTAGACTTAATATTAATATACTGTACCTTGCGAGATGATTCGTCAAAAGTTTGTTTTTTTTGTCGAAATGAAAACGCTGTTGACCTGGAAAGGTCTTTACAGCTTCATCGAACTATTGAAGCGAACGCTGAAGGCACTCAGCCAATTTGGTATATTAGGGTGACTAACTCAAGGGTGCACGACACCCTTTGGATTAGGCTGTCGCCTGTTTAGTGCAAAAATCGCGACCTATCTGAGCTAACCTAAGCTAAGCTATCTAGATATACGTATATGAGTTATTGAAACATGTATGTGTACCAAGCATGTGTGCCTCAACAACTCCTATATGTATTTTGTGTCGGAAAAACTTCTTTAAACTATATAGGACAGGATAGGATAGAGAAAAATAAGGGTAGAACTCTTTGTCGTTTATTTCTCTGAAAAAAAAAAAACAGCGTGTAAGCGTATAGGCGTGCACGTGTGTATAGATGATGTGTGTGATGTTGTAGCAGTGATGTAAGGTTTTGTGTCACTGTATAACGTATGCAGCGTATTCAAGGACTCCACACCGAGGGAACGGACCTAGGATGGAGCCGCTAACGAGGGGAGCCTAATCTGGTGTATGGGAGCGAAATTTACCCCCAGACCACGGGCGCTTGATCTATGGTTACGTGGGCGTGGGCGTGAACATGCTTTGTTTCAAGAGACAGACTGGTACTGATCGTTCGCTGACGTGATTGAATCAGGAGGTTCGGTAAAGATGTGTCGCGGTCGTCTTCTATACTGTGCAGCGTTGGGTACGGGTTCATAGTTCGCTCGGATACTACTAACTGACTGGGATGATTCGCGGCTTTTTCGAAATAACTAAGTGTGAGTGATTTTACATACGCCCAGAATGAAGGCATCTCCAGGTTCCTGTGGAAATCCTTATTCCGGATGTTCCATGGAGCACCGGAGATTTCACGTAGGGTTCAGTTCTGGAGATCCTGCAACTTATGAATACCATTTTGTGCGTGTGCAAAGACCGGACAACAACTGTACGTCATAATCGGATGGAGATGATTCGTCAAAAGAATAATAAGTAAATATTCATAATACTTCTGCTGTATTTATCTACCTAAATAATTCATTTGCAACAGTATTTAGAAGAGCAATTGAATTAATAATTGAATTAGTTATGAGATGATCATTAATTAATACACGCCTTGATTAAAGTGTGGTTGTCGTAATTGATGCATGTGTGGGATTTGTGGCGTGTCGGTTCCATTTGAGATGTCCGCTGAGGTTTAGTACATTCTAGTGTTCGTGTTTCGACACTAATTACCTAATTGGTTTCAATATGTATTGGGCGTTGTTGAGATCCATTAGTGTCTTTTCTCTTCCTATTTTGTACTTGTCGGTGTCCGGAATTTAATTTGTATGAAAATAATTTGATTCTTTTATGTATTTTGCATAGATTAATTAAAAAATAATTAAAAATAAATTAAAGGTGTCTTTAACCTTTTTATTTTGTCTTTGCCACTTACTTTCTATCAATTTTATGTTATTTGTATTAAATTTTATAATTGCCTTCGAATTCGTTGTCCAATTTTATTTATATTAATTGAATTTGAAAATATCAACTAGGAATATTAATAAGAAGATAGAAAACACACGTATGAACATCATAGTCAACAGGTAAGATACCCGCTGTAGGGTCATAGGCTTCTCTCAAAAGGAAGATGGGCATTATCACCACACCAGCTTCCGACGTATTAGCGATTTCAAACTCCGAGGAATTTAATACTAGAAGAATACTCTCACAGAAAACCGACGTGAACTAGCAGTACTTGCATAGTTGTGTTTGGATCCGTGAGCGAGAGAGCCGGAGGCCCACCTTCTCTGCCCAGAGGGTAAATGTGTAGGGACGACCTACTTTGTCCTCCTCCCCATACCCCTTCCCCCAAACACAGGCTAGCAACGTACTTGCGACTCCCCTAGTTGTTGTAAGCATCTATGGACGGCGGTGATTACCTAACGTCAAGTGACCCGCCTTTTCGATTGCCTCGCATGACATTAAAAAAAACATTTCTCAGTTCCAGTTTTCCTCCTGATGTTTTTCTTCACTCTCTGCCGACTTTGTTACCAATGTAAAATAGTAAATATAAGAAAATTCCGAAAAATTCTTTGGTCAGTGCTAGAATTCAAATTTACGGACATCGAACTGATACTCTACTCTTAAACCACTCAACCATCATGACTCCATAAAAAATCATAAATTTAATCGTGATAAAATACCTGAGTAGTTACGTCATCAGAAAAAGACGGGAAAATTGAAAAAAAAAAATCGGTTAGGTTAGGATAGACTTGCGGATGATGGATACGGGCATGTTTGTCACCCTGGCATCTCTAACACAAGCCCACGTAGTTAAAGCGCATTAATGTTCAGTGCGCCTTCCGTCATTTCGCCAGGGAGGGCCAATAGTCCCTCTTTAGACCACAAGTCGGGGCCTTGATGAGGAGTCAATACCTGGAGAGGCCGTTCCTGCCTACCCGGCTAAATGGTGCAAGAACACCTAGGGGACTTAGTTGAAATTTGGCATTCTCATCTGGGCTGCCCAACTAGGTGCAGGATTACAAGAAGATTCCCCCGCGAAGATAGACTTGTTAAACAAAGACAGCGTTTTTATATAAACAACTTGTTGATTTTTAAATTAAAACAAAACAGTTTAGTCTCGGTTTGGTTACGTTAGGTTCGGTTCGACTTGCGTTCGGGGAGGACAAGTCTTGCCCTACCCTAAGAGGTCTACCGTTCCGTTCCCTCAACCACGAAGAGGCCTCTGATGAGGGGCTGTCACCTGCCGGGGAGTAGACGCATTGCCAGTGGCAGCTCCTGCTGCCCGGCCTATAGGTGAGCGAAGGCACCATAGGGTTTTAGCACGTGCGAGTCGAACACAACCCACCCTCTCCTCCGGGAGGGTGAAGTAACCATAAGGGATTTCCCCACGTTAAAAAAAAAAGGTTTGACTTGCGAAAAACGACAGCACGAGACGATTGCGGTTGCGGTCGGCGAGCGCGGTGTATTAAATACGCAAAGATCAAACTGTTATGCCAACTTTGAACTAAAAAGTTTAAGTTTGTATGTAATAGGTTCTTAATCAATTTTTAATAGCGGAAAACATTACTCTTAAAATGTTAGTACCAATAATCAAAGCTATAAATTTAATAAATAGCAATGTAAATTATCTATTTCTACGTACAAGCATACACTTCTATAACGCATTTATTACCGCTAATATTGCTACAATTAGCACGAGGACACCTCGACCTTGGTCTGTTGGCAAAGTTGAAAATCCATTAAGAATCCGTAAATTTCTATATTTATCATACGGAGATTAGTTAATCAAATACATAGGGTCATTTTTTAAATCAATATTTATGTCGTATATACTTCCTATTGGTACACTTAATCGTTTATAGAAGCGTTCCTATTTATTATTAGTGTCACACATAAATTCTGTATTAATCTTAAATATCTTACGTCATACATTTGGAAGGGAGCCATGTTTTCCTTAGATCTATCTACAAATGAATGTGAATTTTGGAATCTTGCAACAAATTAGCAGAATTAGTCTTAATGTAATTTACATGCTTAAAAGAAAATGATATAATTAATAAAATAAGCAATATACAATATACAATTTTGGGTGTAAGGGGTGTCGAGTAACATCTTAAGACTTGGGTGTAAGGGGTGTCGAGTAACATCTTAAGACTTGAGACACCCAAGCCAACCTCACCTGCACGTGGTGCACCCTGCTGATCAACGAACGAGGCAATGGCGATAGCGGGGTGGTAGGGTTTAACAGCCCGACTGGGTCGCAACCACCATGTACATGGCGAAAAAGCCCGTTATAGTGACTCGCTTTTGCGCGTCGCGTTTCGGGATCAGCCTGTGCATATCCAGTACCAGGTGACTTTCGTCATTATGGCCGGCATGACAGCGGCGACCGACGATGAATAATCTGTCTTTCGGTGGTCGCCACTGTTTTTGGATAGTACTGTGCTTACCATCAGGTATAGTGCAGTCACTTTGTCGTGCTTCAATAAAAAAAAAAATTAAAATGCCATCAAAAACAAAACTTGTAAAAAATCCAAGTCTCGCAACTCATTCTTATACCGTAAAAATTGTGAGATCTATGTAAAACCAAGTTGGTTACTTTATTATGTGCCTACTAGGGATGATCGATATTAGAAAAACATTGATGTCAACATTGGTTCAATAGTATCGATGTAAAAAAAATAACTTTAAAAAAAAGGTCATCCAACGGCTTACAAATTTGAAATTATTTAGTCTCTAGCTAGTACATGCAACGTTAGATGACCCCAAATAATATATTCATAACGTCGATGTTATCGAAAACAAAACAGCGATGTGTCGATGTTATCGACATCAAATCATCGATATCAAAACATCGATGCTTTTCAGCTAAACATCGATGTTTTTTAAACATCGATGAATATCGATCATCCCTAGTGCCTACCTAAGAGACCGTCTGTCTTAAGCTATTACGTAATTAGCTAACTCAACAACATCTAGTGGCCATATCAATATTAAAAATCTTTTGTGTTTTATATAAAATAGATTGACTGTAATTATAATAAATCTGTACAGTTGTTTAATTAGTTTACATCTTCCAAATAAATTACATAAAGGAAATGCATAATTTATTATGAAACATCGCTCGCCGGCGTATAGATATACAATAAGTTACATCAACATATAATAATTGTCAACTTAGACAAGTGTTAGAAAATGTTTAAATATAGACAATATCTGTCTGTAACCAAGGTTTAGTTAAAATATAGTGGACGCTACTTTGCAATTCCGCCTAGAATTAATTGACCATCATTACGTCTAAACGTGTTTCGCTCTTTCACGGAGCATCTTCAGATCGATGTTGACTCTTCCGATGCGATTTTTTTTTTCGAAATGTCTACGCTATTGACCCAGCAAGGTCTTAACAGCTTCACCAGACTACGAAGCGCAAAGCGTCCACTATATTTAATGATGGGTTTCTGCAAAGTAACGCTTTCTTCAATCAAATATCAAGGGTAAGACACTCTTTTGCAATCATTTTTTTTAAACACGTGTTCAACATATATTTTACTGTTTTTTAATATGACTCTTAGAGTTAAAATAGGGTTTTACTGTAGTATTTGTCGGCGTACGATTCTTTATACAATTTCAATCTCTCAATACTTGTCAATATTTTTGTTTTGTGGTATACTTAGTTATGCTACAGATGATTCATTGAAGTTATGAACAAAAACATATTTTTTAAGATCCTGATATTTTTTCTCACGTTAAACTAAAGTACCCGTGTATGTTATTTATTGAGGAGAGGCTGAGAACCTCGACCGCACTTCACTTTATTAATAATATTTGACTATCAATCATGTTGGTGTACATATTCCTTACGTGTTGTTTTAGATGTATCAACCTAAGTGATTTTTATGCCGTGCTATGTATATTTTAGATGTATTAACCTAAGTGATTTTTATGCCGTGCTATGTATATTTTAGATGTATCAACCTAAGTGATTTTTATGCCGTGCTATGTATGTTTTAGATGTATCAACCTAAGTGATTTTTATGCCGTGCTATGTATATTTAGGTATTCTTTAAAATAATGTGTATTTATAATTACTAAAACTGGGAAAATGATGCCATAAAGTGTAATCATCACATTAGCCTGTTCGAAATCCACTGCAGGATTATAAGCGTTTTCTCGTATGGGCATGATTATATGCATATGAGGTGATTACCTCACCAACTCACGACGTATTGGCGATCTCAAATTTCATATAATCCAGTTTTTTTTTTTATATCATAGGAGGCAAACGAACAGGCGGGTCACCTGATGTTAAGTGATCACCGCCATCCCTACACACTAGCAACACCAGAGGAGTCGCAATTGCGTTGCCAGCTTATGTCTGAGGGTAGGTGAGGGAGGGACGGATACGGGCCTCCGGCGCTCTCACTGACCAAACGAAACGCAACAATGCAAGCACTGTTACTTCACGTCGGTTTTCTCTGGGAGAGTGGTTCTACCCCGGACAAGCCGATGATGAAACCAGTAGTAGCTTCAGCGTGGCTCTACAACCTACAAAACAGTTCTATGTTTTTCCACACAGTAGTACTCTAAAACTTTCTCATGGTCAGGCTTCGTCCCAATGTTTTATATACCGTCAGCCGATAGTGCTACAAATTGAAATTAGTAAATGTATGTGAACTCTTACGAATTCGTTGCCACATTCCATCGCTCAGGCCACCATAACATTGAAATGCACTATTTTTTAAATTGCTGGATTTTAACTTCATCCCTAAAACGAGGAAATCTACGAATCAATATGTTTGTTCCCTCTATCAGCGAGCGCTCTGCGTTCTCTTTCAGTATCATTATAATCTTTAATTTCGGCCGTGTCAATGTGTCCAAGGTATTTAAATTCATATACTCGATATCATACTACTATTATACAACACTTTCAATTCATACTCAATTCATGAGTGGTGCAGAAAATATAATAAAAATAAGTGTCCCTGAGTTCTTATTTTAATTTTAGTAGTTACGTTGTCTGTAACGTCAAAAACTAGCTTACTTATTGAAAAAACGAGCTATTCGCTTTGTTGACAATCCCTATTTAACATACGGCTAGAACCATTAGAATTTCACAAAGACATTGGGTCTCTATGTGTGTTTTACCGCATGTATAATGGAGAGTGTTCTGAAGAACTTTTTGATATGATGCTCTGATCGCCATTCCAAATTTGCACCACCCACCAGTGACTGGTTTCTCATGCACGTACCCTAAAGCCTAACAAAATTGCGACAACCGTAAGGTTTTCGAGAAGCTTCATTATGCGTACACTAACGCTATGGAATGGGTTGGATGGTTTGGTATTCCCATGGGGTTATGATATGGGCTCTTCAAAAAGGGATTAAAACACACTCTTCAAAATCGGCAACATAGTGGCTATGTCCCTGTAGTTACAGTTGTCCGTGAGCGACCCATCTGCCAGTTCGTTGCCTTTTGGCATGAAAAGAATTTGTATTCGTGATTAATTTGGAAAAGGGGTTTCAAAACGTTGTTGTGTTGAGTGTTTGTGTGGAAAACGATGACGGCAGTTCCATCCTTTTAGGCTCCTACGTTGTAAAATCATATTACATACAATTACATCAAACATACATTACGACAAGTGGACCACTATAGGCGTAACAGGAACGACGAGGTAATCTAATACCTTTAAACGAGCAATTCTTTGTATATTTTTATAATGTTATATTCAGGATCTCGGAAACGGTGAAAGCGATTTCCGTTAATCTTAGTACGTAGGTGGTTTCGGGAACGATAAACCGATCTGGTTAGATTTCATTCATAGAAAACTTTTTTATCTGCCTTTCTAGACAATGAAAAAATATGGCTAGCATATGAAGGTAAATTTCACCATCGCTGTCAAAACAAAAATAGCTCAGATGGAAATCGGCTGCTTCGAAAATCCATCTAATCCTAGTTCGAATCCGAGTAACAGCAAAAGAGATATCTATTTTAATTTTTCTTTTTTGTAATAATGCTAATTTTGTGAGGTAAACCTAACAGTTTATTTTAATTTAAAAGTGTTTTTTTAGAAAACCGAGCTAGGCTCGGTCGTCCATCTACTCAATTTTGTTGTAGTTTAATGTGTATCACAATTTAATTAGGATTGGTCATGATTCCAAAATGCGTTTATCAGGGCATAGCAAACAATTCGGACTACGTCGTCAATATCGCCTCGATCGATAACCATACACTAAAACCTATAAGTTATTAAAAAACGTGAGCGTGAAATGAGGTGGGATAATACCCTTAGCTAACCGTGAGGTAAAAAACAAGCGGACATTTAAAAAAATCGCATGTGTTCTAGATACATTGTATTCATTAATTCATTCTATTGCTGATTACTTAGGTAGAAGTTTGAAGATGAAATTACTAATTATATTAGAAAAAATTGTCAAACAAATGATTATAGTCAGTCACGTGTACATAAACAACTTGTTAAAAAATAATACTCAACGATACATACATTGATAAACATGAATATCTGTAGTGTTAAAAAGATAACGAACACAACTACGACTTAAAACGATAACTGCATTAAACTAGTGAAATAATTGACTGAATTTGATAATTCTCTAATCTAATCTTTGACGTTGAAACACTAAAGGACAAATGAGTAAATATCTATAAATGCCTAAACTTAACATATATGTCTTTGGACAATCTCACTTTATTTACACTACCTGTTTTTGTCTTCCAATAGATTTTTTTTCCTGATCCTGTGGTTTTATTATAGGTTAGGTCACAAATATCATGAATCCTCTACGGCTAAATATATTAGATTGGTGAAGGCGTTATTTTGCAAAAATCATCATAAGTACTTGCTGTGGACATAATTTTGTATTTCCGCCTGGAATTGTTTGGCCGCTGCTAAGCATTAAAAATAAAACATGTAATTCATTATTAACCTTAGGATGATTAGTCAGAGGGCGAAAAAAAGAAGCACAACTTTGAATTGTAGCAGCAGCCAAATAATTCTAAGCGGAATTGTAAAGTAACGTCCACTCATGTAACGCTAGATATGTTAACTTACAACCGTTAAACTAATTTGTAAATGGTCCAAAGACATACCTCTGTCCAAAGGAATTTCAAATAAAAAGTATACTGATTTTTTATCTCTAAGTTTACTTAGAGTATCTTCCTTCACCGTTGAATAATAGAATAATTAAATAAATGTATTGGTTAATTTATCCACACGAATTTTGAAAAATTCATTGTCATTTGCCGAGAGTCGTAATTGCAGACATCAAATAGAAAGTGTACTGATTTTAATAATGACATACAGCAGTGAACACGATTACCGATAGAAGAATGCCAATGGAATAACTATGTTCTTTTTTGTATTTATAAATCAATTATAGCCTGAATTATTTACGTTTCTTACTTTGTACATTCAAATTATTTACATCTGTCTGATTTTCACAACTATTGGCACTCCGGCCATATATATTTATACATTTTATAGAAGTAATTGATTAATTAAACATTTGATAAGCTGTACAAACTTAATACAGAATATTTGTATTTGCCGTGCCCCCGCCAAGTCGAGCAAAAAAGCGGCACAGCCGTATCCTTTTCTCGAAGCAATTCAGGCCATTTTCGACCCCTTATAACATCGTAGTGGATAAAACTAGAAGCCTGAATTTTCAGTAACCAAGCAGGCATTGTATAAACATGTTATATATCAGATTTTATTCAATTAGAACAAATAATTTAAGAATTATAACTAGTCAAAATCTCTTACTTTGTCGCTCACTGACTGACCGATCATCAAAACTCTAAGGAACTTTTAGCAGACATGGACGCTTCAAATTTACAAGTATCAAGTCATTAGTTATTTACAAGTCATTCGATTTTATTTAAAACATAAAAGATTTTAAATATTGATATGGCCAATATAAGATGTTAAGTTAACTAAGTACGTGAGAACTTAATTAAGTAACCGACTTGTATTTACATGGATCTCACAACTTTTTACGGTAGAAGAACTGAGTAGCGCGACTTGATCAATATTATCTGCACAGAGGTTGCTATACTAAGCGTTGCAAGCACGTATATGATACAATCAAGTATACAGAATGTCTGGCAAAAGTGCAATACGTGACAAGCATGTCGAGGCCAATGGTGACGCGAACCCATAAGTTTTCTCCAAACATATATTTTTTTAATATCCTTTAAATCGCTCAACGCGGTTAAAGAACTTCTCACTTTAAAAAAATCGAGTTTGATTCTAAATAACGTAGTAAATATAGAAACATTTACCGCTAAACTGCCACTTCGAAATGTCAATAGAAAATGTAGACTAAATTCACTATGAGTAATTTGATAGTTGAAGTTAATGTTAATTACTAAGTAACGCGTATAATTTGAGTTCAATTTGTTCCACGAAGCCGAATATTAAATAACATTCTGAACATTAATAAGGAGATGTTAAGAAATTATAACCGTAGGGAATTGATGGTGATTAATTTGCGTACAGACTTAGTATGAGGAATGTCTAGACTGGTAAATTGATTTTATTTCAAAATTATTGAAGCGAATTCTGTGCTTACACATAATTCTGAATTATTTACATTTTTTATCGCTGGTTCTCCAATTATGTACATTAGAATACGTACAAATTATATAAAACGAAATCTCCATTTGTTTGTTTGTGTGTTTATAAATAAAAAAACACTGCCCCGATAACGTGATTCTCTTAAGATGCATTTAATTTATAAAATTTTAGTTACGTTTAAACAGGTTTCGAGATATTTAATTGTTTTTTTTTTTTATTTGTTCTATTCTGCAGCCTTTTGGTCCGCACCTTTTTTTTCTTACATGTAGTATTTTGTATACGTAAAAATCGTATCCGTAAGTATATTTTTTTTATTATTAGTAGATTTTATTAAATTTTTTAAATTGATTAACATGTTACTTTGCGGATATCCATTTTACTAAATACTAGCAGTGCCCGCGACTTCGCGTGAACACATATAAAACAAAGCGATTAATAAAGTTATCTGAATATATTTAGTCCCATTACGTATCTAATTCTCTCTCGTACTTAAATCGCGTTGTTATTAAAAGTAGATATAATAACTTTTAATTGACTGAACCAATTTTAATAAAATAATAGCTTAAAAAAACCAAACAAAACATTTTTTTTATATCATATAGGAAGCAAACGAACATGCGGGTCACCTGTTGTTAAGCGATCACCGCTGTACATAAACACTAGCAACTACAGAGGAGTCGCAAGTGCGTTGCCAGCCTGTGTATGGGGGAATAGAGAGAAAGGAAAAGGGGAACACAATGCAAGCACTGTTACTTCACGTCCATTTTCTGTGAGAGGTTGGTGCTACCCCGGACAAGCCGACCCATTCATGCTGAAACCAATAGCTTCAGCGTGGCTCTATCACCTGAAATAAAAATAGAAGATACATTTTATTAAATATAAATTAATAATAGTGTAAATAAAAAAAAGTTTTTTATTTTAAAAAGCGTGGGGTGCGTGATTTCGATAGTTACAAACATGTAACATAAGAGACAATAGATAAACTAAACAGGGAATCGACTGCATCAATTAACCAAGCACAAATGATACAACAATTTGACTTCCCTTGCGTACGGTTACAGTGAACGAGGGAGTACGTCGGGTTGTTTAACTAAGCAGTCATTTGGGGTGAGTGTTAACTTCTTGAGCATGTTTGTTCAGCTTTCGTCCTCGGAACACTCTCGGCGAGTCACGTTGGCTGTAAGTAATTTAATTTTGATACTTCCAATTATGTTGGGACTAGGTACGGTAAGTTTTGCTCTTATCTTAGGTACATTTTAAGGCCTTGGTATGTATACATAATAAAATTAAACGATATTATCGACTGGTTGTCCCATGTTTCTTTCACACTCAGTAAAACCAGCAACATTATTTTAGGGAATAGTTTTAGATTTTATAACAAAGTCCCAAAGCATATTACCGATTTGCCAGATTGTGAACTTAAGAGCCGTCTCAAGCGGGTTTTGGTGTCAAAAGGCTATTATACAGTGGTGGTGGTGGTAAAGGACAGTGATTTCTGGAATCACTCACCTCTGTGCAATCACTAAAAACGCTTGTAACATGAAATGTATTCTAAATTTTATATATATAAAAAATAAACTAGATCGAGTTTCTTGCCGGTTCTTCTTGATGGGTTTATTTTCCGAAACGATGTTTTTTTTTCTCGAACTGACTACGCTATTGTCCTAGCAAGGTCTTAACAGCTTCTTCGGACTACTAAGGCGAACGCTTAAGGCACTCAGCCCGAACCGGTGGTAGTTTTAACATTCGTAGGTACCTTCATAGGGCCAAAATTCCCATAATTGGTGTTGACCTAATTTTGATGTGATTGTCATATCCTTACCCAGTTTTTGAATAGTGTTTTATTCGTCATGGCATTTGAGAAGGTTTTTCTGGAAGTTTAAATCATCGAGAAGAGCTTGCAAGAAATCGAAATCCATTAACAGTCGCATTGTAGTGAAAAAGCATACAAAAATATCATTGCTAGACGTTGTTATGTACCTATCTTTAAGAATAAGGGTGATGTGCAGGACTGTAACAATTATCGAGGAATAAAGCTCATGTCACATAGTATGAAGGTTTGGGAAAGAGTGATAGCGAGACGAATAAGAGATGAGACTGAAGTGACGCAGAATCAATTTGGGTTTATGCCTGGACGAGCGACAACCGATGCCATTTTTGCACTTCGGCAATTGTGCGAAAAATACAGACGTGTACATAAGAACTTGCATATGGTGTTTGTTGATCTGGAAAAGGCATATGATCGAGTACCTCGAGATGTTTTGTGGTGGGCCTTGAAAAAGAAAAGAGTGCCTGGGAAATACCTACAACTTATTCGTGGTATGTACGGTCAAGCGAAAACACAAGTTAGGTCCGAAGCTGGAGTTACCGATGATTTCAATGTGGCAGTAGGTTTACGCCAGGGTTCAGCTTTAAGCCCTTATTTATTTCTTCTTGTTATGGATGCATTAACATCAGACATACAGGAGGATACACCTTGGTGTATGCTGTTTGCTGACGATATTGTTCTTATCGGAGAGAACGCTACCGATGTCCAGAGTAGGATGGAAAAATGGCGAGAAAACCTGGAGAATGCTGGTTTAAAAATTAGTAGAACAAAAACTGAATACTTGTTTTGCGACTTTGGTGGTACATCTAGTTTTTCTCCTATAGCCTTAAATGGTGTACCCTTACAAGCTTGCTCCAATTTTCGGTATCTCGGTTCAATGATACAAAACGACGGTGGCATTTATAAGGATGTGAGGAACAGGATAAATGCAGGATGGATGAAATGGCGAAATGTGTCTGGGGTAGCTTGTGACCCACGAATGCCTTTGAAACTCAAGGGGAAAGTTTATAAAACCATGATAAGACCGGTCATGCTGTATGCATCTGAGTTCTGGGCTACGAAAGAAACGGATGAGAGGAAATTACATGTGGCAGAGATGCGAATATTAAGGTGGATGTGTGGTGTGACTAGAATGGATAAGATTAAGAATGAGTATATCAGAGGAAGTTTGAAAATAGCACCGGTGACAGAGAAGTTGAGAAGTAATAGGTTAGCATGGTATGGGCATGTCATGAGAAGAGATGAAAACCATGTGACTAGAAAAGTATTGAGTATGATAGTGGATGGATATACGAGTAGAGGAAGACCGAAAAAGGTGTGGATAGATTGTGTGAAAAATGATATGTGCGTAAAAGGTGTGAATACTGAGATGACATTTGATAGGAGAGAGTGGAAAAAGAAAACATGTTGTGCCGACCCTACTTAGGTGGGATAAGGGTAATGATGATGATGACGTTGTTATGTTTCACGTGATGATTCATTCTATTGATCCAATAATCTTTTAATACTAGCAAAGGTCATAAAAATACTCGAAGCAGCTTATTTATAATACAGTAAAGTCTCGAATAAGATAGATATCTTTAGCTGTAGCTAAGAATATGCGTCACTTCTTAGCATTAATGTTAGAATATCCGATTTGCTCAAAATATTACAATACATTCTGAAGTGTGAAGAGGTTGCACGGTCAAGGTCCAAGTACTCTAGACGTGTAAAAGTATAGTGGAATGTATTTTAAATTTATCTTTCAGTTTACTTTAGGAAATGTTTTGACGTGCATGTCTCAGATGAGCTTATGTTTTGATGTGCGCTGTTGTAAAAAATGCAGTGTTGAAAATAATCTCGGCTCAAACACTTTGTCATGTTTGACAGCATTCATTAATATATGAGCTTCCATCATCCATTGTTATTTTGTAAGGTGATTACATTTTTTTATATTAAATTATATTCATTAAAATTTCACATTGAATGAATGAAGTAGCGATTACTTAATTGTACTACCTCATGGCCGCGGCTCGACGCGAGTTAATTAATAACTTATAATAAATAACTGGGTAGTAGGAAATTAGATGTTGTGGAAACATTCTCGGTATTCAAACTTTCAGGGAGTTTGATTGAACGATACAGAAGTATTGCAGTGTCATCTATTGGTGAGGTTATATTAAATGGATATCATAAACACTTTCAGCATTAAAATAATAATTATTCAACTCATGGATATCGGTTAAACTGAGTAAATGGTACATCAATCTCATACATATATTAGTATCCGTTTTGAAATAAATTAGATATACATACATTAAATTACATAGATTTTGTAGGTGGTAGAGCCACTTTGAAGCTATAACTGGTTTCAGCCTGAATGGGTCGGCTCGTCCGGGGTAGTACCACCCGACCCACAAAAAACCGACGTGAAGTAACAATGGTTGTATTATTGCGTTTCATTCGTTCAGCGAGAGTGTCGGAGGCCCACCTCCCCCTTCCCCTCACTTGTCCTCTCCCTTCCAATTCCTTCTTGTTTCCCTTCCCCCTATTCCCCCATCCCTCTAAACACAGGCTGGCAACGCACTTGCAACTCCTCTGGTGTTGCTGGAGTCTATGGACGGCGGTGATCACTTAACATCAGGTGACCCACCTGTCCATTTGTATCCTATATGATATAATAAAACATATAATGTGTTCAAAATTAATTTTTTTAAAGGTTTGGTATAAAAGACTCCAAAAATATACATTTCAAAATATATACAAAGAATATTAAAAAAAAAACTGCTGGAAAAGGGAACAGTTTAGCTTTACATATTTATACAAACATATAATCTATATCTGTGAATAAATATATTCACTTTCATCAATTCTTAAAAAATAATTTTATTATTTAACATTACATTAACAATGTTATACGTGTACAAGTTATTTGTAGACTGATATTAGATTCAATTGAGTTAATTTTCCTTGAACTTTCTATAACAAAGCGAGAAATTCAAATTGTATATTTTTATGTTACTATCCAAGTTCTGTACATTAATTTATTTAAGTTAACTATATTATCTGATAATACACATTTTAATATAAATCCTAATCACTTTTCTAGACGGTAGAACCACGCTGAAGATATAAATGGTTTCAGCATGAATGGATGAAAATCTACGTGAAGTAACAGTGCTTGCATTGGTGCGTTTCGTTCGGTCAGTGAGAGCGCGGGGGGACCATTTACCCTCCCAACCCCTCACCCCTGACTTCTCCAAACACAGACTGACAAAGTACTTACGACTTCCCTGGTGTTGTAAGTGTCTATGGGCGGCGGTGATCACTTAACATCACGTGACTCGCCTGCTCGTTTGCCTACTATTACATAAAACCAATATTATTAGTGCGAATATTGTTTGTTACATTTTGACGTATTAATTACATAAATGGTCGTTATCTAATTTTGCATACATATTATCAGATTTACAGAAAAAAACATGGGGTACTTCTCATTAAAAAAAAAACACTATTCCCAAAGTATATACATCAAAACACGCAACCACAGTTACAGGCAAAAGCTAGTAAATCATAAAATGGATTTCATTCAAACCATGCCCATTAGAATGTGTCCTGAATTTTCATACATAAAGAGAGTAAGTGATGAGTGAGCACTTTTAAAGGTCGTACTACATCCATGCATTAGCAAACAAAGGTTCCACAAAATCGATATTGTGTTGACAGTAACCCAAACTTTATAAGTTTAAATTCACCTCCCCATTTCCCCCCTCCCACCTCCTTCCCCTCGCCCCTTCCTTCTCGTCCTTCTGGGACGGTGGCGATCACTTATCATCAGGTGACCTACGTGCTCATTTGCTTCATATTATATTTAAAAAAAAATATCACCATTTTCATAGCGTTTTAGTTTTTATTCTTCAAAGTACGTTCATTTAATTGAAAATTGATGGGGATTAAAACACTTTAGTCTGATACTATTAAATACTAGGTTCTGCCTGAGACTTCGTGCGCGTGGAATAGTCACTTTGAGTTATCGGTAACATATAGCGGGAATTCTCAAAAGGAAAAAAAATACGATTTTGCAATATTCTTCGTTGTTACTTCGCTCCTATTGGTATTAGCGTGATAATATTATAGCTAATAGCCTTCTTCGATAAATGAGCTATCTACTACTTAAAGAATTTTTCAAATCGAACCAGTAGTTTCTGAGAATTGCGCGTTCGACCAAAGAAATAAACTCTTCAGCTTTATATTACTAGTATGAATTACTACTCTTCTGTCGTACTTAAATCAAGCCGTCATTCAAATTACAATACTTTTGATACTAAGTTATTCTCGGGTATACACTTTATGATTTTCTTTTTGAGATATTATTGTCAACCCAGTACTTTTTTTTTCTACCACTATCCCTCTAATATAGTGTCAGAGACTTTATGTTAGTAGGCAATGGAGTGACGACGTGTTGATACTTACCATGATCTAGGATTTAAATTATATTGCATCTTTTTTTTTTTTTTTTCGAAATGTCTACGCTATTGACCCAGCAAGGTCTTAACAGCTTCACCGGACTACTAAGGCGAGCGCTTAAGCCACTCAGCCGATATTATTATGGCAACCAGCTCAAGGGTGTACGGCACACCTCGGCTTAGCTGTTGCCTGTTGCATGCAAAATCCCGAACTATGTTAGCTAACCTAGCTGACTATTCATATATGTATAAGTTGTTGAAACGCATATGTGTACCAAGCATATACGCCTCAACAACTCCTCCATATATTTATTATCGGAAAATTGAGAGTTTTTCAGTTCGATAAGGGAAAAAAGTAAACCCTTCCACTTTCATGTGTAAGCGTGTAGGCGTGCACGTGTGTGGGGGTGATCGTGTAGTGTTGTAGCAGTGATGTATATTTGTGTGTCACCGTATCGCGCAAGCAACGCACCCAAGGGCTCCCTACCGAGGGATCGAACTTAGGCTTGAGCCGCTGCCGTGGGAGGTTATTGCGTCTATTTTTAAAACGCAACAACATTTATATCCGGAGGGGGGTGTCAGTGGTCATATTACGTGTGTAAATTGTGTTTGGAAGTACGTGCTAAGTATTTCTGTTCTTTTTTTCTTTTATTTTCTTGTTGTTTTTTTTAGATTCCTTTTTTTAATTTGTTCTTCTTGGTGTTTTTTTACTGAACCCAGTACTTTAGCAGTGATGCATGTTGATACAAACAAACAGAAAGAGAGACAGACATTTCTAAAAATGACTGACGTGTATTTGTGTATTCCAAGACGCAATATTTCTTTCCACTAAAATCGAAAAGTGCAGACACGTGAGATTCAGATTCTTATAATATGTATAGAACATGTAAAATTTAGGGCTAATCATCAGAATATTTAACCCCGTTGAAAGGTAATGGAGCTTTTTGCGATCGTTTTGTCTCAAGAAATTCATCATAAGAAGTAAATGAAGTTTAATCAATAGCGTGTTCAGACACCGCTTCAATAGACCTAATGTGAAACCTTAAGGAAAATAACGCGATAATACCATAACACGGTGTTAAGGCTTTTTGTGAGACCGTCTGGCTACCACTCTCAGAATAAAAATCTGTCACCAAGAAGCTGTTAGTGTGTTCCAGCAGACACACTACACGCTGTTATCCTTTTATTTTAAGGAGTTCATCGTAAGAAGGAGCTAAAAAATTGTCAACCTCTCCAGTTTGTAGACAGCATAGTCAGTGCTCTTTGACAAACTAACACAAAGAATTTTAATTACCACTAAATACATGATAACATATATACATGCTAATTGCAGCTGTAATTACATGTTTAATACGTAGAATCTAGCTTACAATTTCCTCCATATTATATAACTAAACTAGATTTTATTCTCGGCTTCGCTTGCCGTAATGTAAATTGTGTCATTCAATTCCAAAGTTGTTTTGTTTGGTATTTTCTTCCGGGATATAACAGGTCCCTTTGCCCCGGGCAATTTATTCATGTTAATAGGTCGAGTTGTTATTCTGTATCATTTTATAAAATATATTTTTTATCCTTTGGTAACAGTTTATTTTCATTTAAGGTATCTTGAACCTTTTCTGTACCCCTGCAAATGTCTGCAAAATTTTATCGTAACCAGTTCTGTAGTGAACTTGACAAACAAACTCACATTCACTATAATATTCAATTTAGAGTAAACTAAGTCACCCGCTGTAATTTCAGCTATCTGTTAGTGGTATTATTGTCAAAATCGGTCCATATGTCGGAGTCGGAGTCGGAGATTACCTGGAACAAACCGACAGACAGACTGATAAAAAAAAAATAAACATCTTTTTTTGTTATTAATAGCCTGTATATTTTCATACCCAATCAGTAAAAAAATACTATGTTGATATTACATACTCTTTAACAATTTCTATCAAATTTTCCTTTTTGCAATAATGCTAAACTATTTAACTAATGGAATTCCGTAAAAGATTCACCTTTTGTGTTAGTATTTTTTTTATTCCTCGGTTGTCTTTGAAATACACTTCAGACCCTTTATAAGTTTTCTCATCTTACTTAGTAATCTCATATCAATTACAGTTCACTTATTGCTTTACAGGTGCCTTAAACTTAATCTCTACAAAATTGCGAAGTTAGTTGTAAAATTTAATTTCATAAATACTAACCTTTAATGATGAATATAGAAAACTGGACCATCTTAGAAGGTAAAGTATATGAGAACGAATGAAATGTATGGTTATTGAAATATATTAAAATCACTAATAGCTTGTTTATCAGTATTTTATAGTCAATTTTTCGGAGTGTACACAGGAATTACGTAATATACTTTCCGCCCTTTCCGGTCTACAAACCCCAAAGGACGACATGCCGTGCAAGGATGTCGTGACATTTTTCAGTGGTTAAAATTGCAGCAATTTGTACTAAGCGATTTGCTTTTTCATTTATTCTAAGTCCAGCTAAGGAGTGGAACACACTCCTGGCGTTGTTCTCCCGTCAACATTTAACTTGGAGTGTACAAGTGAAAAGTGAATAAGCGTTTGATGGAAAAGTGCGCACGTACCTGCTAAAAATAAAAATTAATAAACTCTTTAGTTACTTTCCAACAAAACTGCTACATACACAGTAATAGTCGATGTTAGTGCATATAAATCAATTAACGTCAGCTGATTACTTTTAGAATGAAACAAGCCGCAAAATTGAATGATCAAATCCTTTTCAGCATTAATAAAACAATTATACCTTTTCCATAAATGAAAATGTAGATGGCATTAAAAAGACTTTGCTTACAACGAAAAGAAAATGAGCCATCACGGGACGCCTGGCAGATGTGAAATTGTAAAAGGTTTGTTAATTTGTGAATTTGTGACGTTATAGGGGGTAATCTCAAGAACTACTGGTCCGATTTGAAAAAATATTTAGTGTTATATAGCTCATTTATCGAGGAATATTATATACTATATCATAACGCTAACACCAATAGGAGCGGAGCACCAGTGAATAATGTTTCAAAATCGGGGTTTTTTTTTCCTCTTGAGATCTTCCGCTGCGTGTTAGCGTTAACCCACAGTAACTATTCCACGTGAACGAAATCGCGGGCAGAGGCTAGTCCTTAATATTGAAACTTGAAATACTTTGATGTACTGTGTAATGTGTAAAAATACTTGAATGAATTTTGATCGAATTTCCCTCATAAAGAGATCACTAGTAAACATGATTTACATAACAAGAAATAAATTAAGAACCTAAAACATATATAATATATGTAAAACTTACAAGGAACTTCACACCCTTTTTTAGATCTTTCATAAACCATCCAAATCCTAACAACATGTACAGTAATTCACCCTCCTTGCGTGTTTATACTTTATACTCGTTTCGATATAAAATATTTGAAGATGCCGGAATTCCCTCGACTTATTTGAATATCGATTCGATTCTGAGCGGTTAACTGAGCGATGCCGGAATCATTCGAATAGACGGTGTGTGTGTGTTGGAATGAAATTTGCATATTTAAATGTTTCGTATTTTTAGGTAACATAAGCTGTAGATTACTTTAATCTTTTTTGTGTATTTGTATAAATAAAAATCAATTATCGAATGCATATGAGCGCAACACTTCGAAACGGCTCCAACAATTAGGTTAATTATTTTTCTGTTGTATTTGGTTAATTATTTTTTGTTTCGTTTAGTTAATTATATTTTATTGTATTTGGTTAATTATTCTTTGTTATGTTTGGTTAATTATATTTTTGTTGTGTTTGGTTAATTATTTTTTTGGTATGTTTATAACTGTCAGTACAATGTTTTTATGAAAGAGAATGATTGAAAGATAGTAACGAAAAAAAAAATGTGATAAAAAGTCTCCACATGAATAGTGAACACGACGAGATACAAGAATACAGAGAAGCGATCTTCAAAAATATTGAGAGAATTGATAAATTGACGTTCAATTTTTCAGTTACTATTGTATTTCATTACATGATCGTACTGTAAAACTTGGTTTAATCATCCTAGTTTATACATTCATGTGGATTCAGGATTTATAACTAATTTAGAATATACATTGAAATATAACTGAAAGTCAAACTCATTAATATGTGCTATAAGTCTATATAATTACACGCTTTCTTTATTTCCTTTCAAGTGAAGTGGACAATAAAAAATATATGGAGTTCTGAAATGTATACGCATTTGATCTAATTATATTTCTTGAAGGTATGAATGTATTGACAGCCATTTTTCGTATACGACGTTTATTTGTCGATTTGCACGATTTTATAAAATAGTCGTAATTAAGATTTTTCTAACATAGTTTCTCGTTACGATTTGTAAAGAGTTTTTTGTACTTCTAGAAATGAAAATGTAATTTTAAAAGAAAACATTTTTAAATTTGTTTTAAATGAAACATCCATAACATTTTTGAATATTTCGGTATTTTTTCACTATTTTATACAGACACGCTTACATTTCAAAAATTTAACAAATGTAATATGTACCTAATCCTAATTGATATTACAAGTGTGAATTTGAGATTGTTTATTATTGCGAATTTGAGTTTGTTTAAAAATAAATCAAATCCACATTAACGCGAGCACAGCAACAAGCAAAAACTAGTCTAATAACAAAGTTTTTAAAGACGTAAAACTTGTATCGCTTAAGCCAACCAACAATTACGCTATCGAAAATATTTCTTTGCCCTTTTTGTTTAACTCCTCTCGACTGTATATTATCTTAATCTTTCATAGCATATTTAATCAAATGAGTATCACGTGGTCTTTACAACGGAGCACACCTTGTTGCGTCTTCCCGGATGTTTCCAATTTATTTTGATATTATTATAAAAATTATGAAAACAATAGGTTAAGAACACCATTATTTCCACGTAAAATAGATTGTAAATCAACCAACACATACATTAATAATTCACACTGTATAAACTTAAGATAATATAACGAGAGATAAGTACATTAAAATTGGACTCGAGGGTATTGGGGTAAATTCAACAATGTAACAGTCGGCTCTGATTGTTTCAACATCCTATATTTATCTGTTTTTATTATTTTTAATTTTAGATGATATAATTAATAAATTGTATGGTCCTGAGTGCTGGGCTAGACAGATGAAAAGAAAAGACAGGCAAAATACTGAATAACACTATTTTCATTTATGTATATTGCTGTCCAATAAGACCCTTGCTTTTAATCGGAGTCTAAAAAGCTTATCGGATAGGATGGTGCCTTGATATTCATCGACTTGCTTTTTGAGGCATATATCGACGTAAAAAAAGCAAAATTGTCGTAACCCAACTTTACACCAGATCCAAAAAACTGTTTCCAAATTTCTTTTTTTTTTATTTGTAGTGCTAAAACTAGGCAAAAAGCCAAGGTCGTATCGATGAAAAACTGAATCGTAGGAAAGTGAAACCCAGAAAGTTCGAAGCGGTTTTTTTACAAGAATATGGTAAAAAGTGACTTAACCCAAAATGCAAGAACTCGACATTTCCACTTTCTCCCGTCTATATGTTATATTCTAGTGGGTGTAATGCATAAAGGGTGGATCAATATGTGAATCGTGGTGACTTCTGGAAACAACGATTATGTCTGTGAGTCCGCCGAAAATAAGTGTAATTGTATATATGTATATATAATATTATGTATAATGAAAAGATAAACCACATCGAGTATCTTGCCGGTTCTTCTCGATGACTAGGTTATCTTATGAACCGGTGGTAGTTTGGAAGTTCATAAGCGTCCTCTCAGGACCTACATTGAATAAACTATTTTTGATATTGATTCTAGATTGGTTATCTTCTTAAATGATTCTATCGGTGTTATAACAAAAAAGTTAAACAAGGTCTAAAGCTTGCTTTAAAAAGGCTTCGTACTAAATGCACCACGCTCGCCCGAGGCAAGTTCGCGTTATCCTTTTTTCGCAAGTCTAACCTAATCTAATCAAAGCGAGACAAAAGAGCAAGATGGCGAACATTCAGCGAGCGCGGTGCATTTAAAATGTAACCTTTTTAAAGCAAGTATTCAATACATATTTAACTTTTTTGTAATAACACCGTATATCTCTATTATATCCATGACAACAAGATGTAATTTGTGTAGAGGATAATATGAGAATGTGAAATGATAAAAGAACCCCAATATTTCATAGTTCATTATTTTAAATCGTGTGAGAATACGGTATTAGTTGTATATATTATAACGTGGGTATTAATTTATAGCGTTTTATCTAAAGCAATCCTTAAAGTTACAAACAGTATGGCTTTAATCTTTTCAATTTAATTCTTAACGATCTACAGTAATACTATGATTTTTATCAACTTTAATAACATTATCGAAATCTGCACATACAATGCAGTTAATATATTGAGAAAGAGCAGTTTCAAAACCAACCTAAAGTTGTAACATATTTCATGGGGTATCAATAGGTCGATGAGCCAGCTAATAAATCTAGAGATAAATCGAATGCCAAAAGACAGTATATTTTAGCATATTGCTCTCTTGATATTCCATATTTACCTTTCCCTAATCCCTAATCTATGTTCCTCACAATAATCTATTATGGGCTGAAGAGAGAATATTTATCTCAAATGAGTGCTGTACAGCTTTCTATGGCATTTGTTGTCTATCGATTTATAAACCAAATGTCATAGTTCCTAATTGAATGGATTTTAGGGAGACTTAAATTAAGCCTCGTATTATTAAAAACTTACATATGCTGGATCTAGTAAAAGACCAACATAATTTAAATACTAGAAACAGCAACAAATTGGTCATTCCATGCTTCAGACTCACTAAGCCCAAAAACAGGTTTTTAGGTAAGGATAGTTTACCGTTTTTCCCAATTAGTGAGTTGAAGAACCATGTCAAATGGGTTTTAATATCTAAAGGCTATTTCAGGCTGGATCCATATGTGACCGATTGTGACGTCTGGAAATGACGCCACTCTCTGTGCATCCACTAAAAACGAATGTGACTATTTCATTATCATAGGGGTCTTCTGAGTTCCCCCCTTGCGCGGGGGATGATGGAACTGTTCAAGGCTTGTTGCCTCTTTTAGTGACTTGTCCAGCGATGCCCGTGAAAACAATTTTCCCCAAAAAGTATTATAAAGTATATTAATATAGACAATGTGCAAGCTACAAACCGCTTGTTAATCTATGTCGAGGCTCCAAAATATCTAATTGGATATCAATATATATGTATATATATATATAGATCAGAATAGTGTTGGTCAGTATTTTGATTTGTATGAAGGCTCACATACAGAATACCATCAATTGTTTTTACTAAATTAGAAATTCATTTGGTACGGTTAGGGAAAAGTTTTGTTCCGCGTTAAATGTAGGATAATTCATTTATACTTTTTCTCTTTTCTAGGAAATCTCAACAGAATTAAATGTTATATTTTTATATCATTCACTGTTCAAGATGAAATATAAATTGGGTTTGTAGGTGATAGAGCCCAGCTGAAGCTATTTTTGGTTTCAGCATGAATGAGTCGGCTCCTCCGGGGTAGTACCACCCCTCTCACAGATAACCGACGTGAAATAACCTTGCTTGCATTGTTGTGTTTCGTTCGGTCAGTGAGAGAGCCGGAGGCCCACGTCCCTTCTTCTTTTCCTTTCCTTCCCCTCCCCCTTCTCCCATATACAGGCTGGCAATGCACTTTCGACGTCCCTGATGTCGCTAGTGTCTATGGACGGTGGTGATCACTTAACATCACGTGACCCACCAGTGCGTTTGCCTCCTTTGACATATAAAAAAAAAATCAGTTGATATGTTAAAATTATAGTGTTTATGTTTCATTTCTCTAACTTAATAAATACTCGAAGAAGTAAACTTTTTGAATGTTAAAATATAACACTTCTATAATAAAAGGATAAAGTGTGTTTTCTAAATGACATGTGTCACGCTATATATAGACTTAAGAATGTGTAGAATACTCTTCAGTACAATTTATTTAATACCGAACTATGAATTAAATGAATAATCGAGCTACACTCTTTAAAGACTTTTACAAGGTGGTAGAGCCACGCTGAAGCGTGGTTTTAGTATGAATGGGTCAACTCGACCAGGGTAGTATCACCCTCTCACAGAAAATCGACGTGAAGTAACACTGCTTGCACTGTTGTGTTTCGTTCAGTCATTGAGAGCGCTGGAGGCCCATTTCACATCATCTCCCCTCCCCTCTTATCTCCTCCTTATCACTCCTTTCCCCATCGCCAATTTCCCCCATCACCCCAAAATACAGCCTGGCAACACACTTGCGATTCCTCTGGTGTTGCTAGTGTTTATGGACGGCGGCGGTCGCTTAACATCAGGTGACCCGCCTATTCGTTTGTCTCCTATATGTTATAAAGAAGAGGAAATAGAAACTGGCGGATTTTAAATATTTTGTTTATTTTGTTATTTAATATTACACCACATTATCAAGTATCAGGTTACGCGTAGACTTATGAATATGAAGTGCTTACTTAACTATTATGTATTTAAATACCGAACGACCTCATTCTGTTTTTCACTTTTATTGAAATACGTTCCTGGTTATTATTGGAGAGCACTGTTGAAGCTGTTAATTACGTTTTTTCTTGCATTTAAGGCTGTTCATTATTACAGGAGACGGACGTTAATATGAAACAATTGTAGAAAATTTGTAATGGAATTGTTTAATGTGTTTACGTGTTTATGTGACCGGTGACAATAGAATGCATAAAACAAAACATGAAGGAAGTATCTTTTTTGTTTCATATTTGAATTATGAACGTAATATTGTAGTGTTCATATCTCGGTCATCTGAAAAGAGTATCGTTAACAAAGGCATCTATGTGAAATAGAGTCTTAAACAAAATATTAAATTAATAATAGTTTTGTGATAATTTGTAATTTGTAATAATTGATTAAACCAGTGTTTAATCGATCGTTTAATCAGAAGGAAGATGAGATTAAAAAAGATACTTTATAAAATAATTTTTGATGTTGCATTTTCGACATATCTTGAAAAAAGCTAAAAAACATGATAACTCAAAAATAGTTCACTTTTACATAATGCGTATTTGGGTTAACATTATCACAAATAGTCACCCCAATTACTTGCGCTAGAAACAATATGATTTCACTAAAAATCAATTTCCACTCCATCCTATTTTCATTGCCACATTACGAAGTGTCACGTCTTCCGCGCGGAGGGACTCCACGTACTATTTTTTTAACTATGGTATGGTTTAATGACCGTAGTCCGGTGAAGCTGTTAAGACCTTACTACGTAAATAGCGTAGTCAGTTTAAAAAATAGCTTAATGCAGCCGACAGTAATTGAATTGTCTTAGCGATTCTAATCAGCAGAGTTTGGCAAAATTTTCGTGAAGTATTCTCAGCGACATACACAACTCTGTCGTAAAATAAAAATAATACTGCCAGTTGCTGGAACACGTAAGTCTGTGGTTTTTGGTATAACATCTCACGATGTCATCAATCTTGTCCTATGTGATTATTGTGAAGAGATGAATTGCCGGCCAGTGGGAGACGACGCGACATGGCACAGAGCGGCAAATATAACTATCTACGCACCGACCTCGACAACTGAAATATGTTGAAAAATGTCTGATTAATGTGCTATTCTTGTTTACAACTGTAAATAATAGCGACAAATACATTACGCATGATATGTTTTAATTGAAATATTTTATTTCATTGTTACCGAGCTATGTAGTCTTAATAATCTCAAATTTGAAGATAGACTATTACGGTGTTATTACAAAAAAGTTAAATACGAATTAAATACTTGTTTTAAAAAAAAATTGTATTTAATGCGTCGCAATCGCCCGAGGCCTTTAAAGTCATCTTCTAGTCATCAGTCCTAATCATCATCAGCCCTAACCAAAGGGAGGCAAAAAGAGCAAGATGGCAAACATTCTGCGAGCGCGGTGTATTTAAAACGTAACCTTTTTAAAGCAAGTATTCATGTGTTTAACTCTTTTTTAATAACATCGTAAATATCTTAAACGCTGAAAACTTACTTATCTTTCCAAAACATTTAAAAGATAAATTACTCTTATAAAGATTATCGTCGTCGTCGTCTAATAATTATATTTTTTTTTTTTAGTTTTTTGGTTTTAACAATACTTTCTTTTTGCCAAAGATTGTACACGTAATATAAGATTAGTATATGTAAAAATCGTAAAGTATAACGAAGAAATAGGTACTAAAAAATAATAACAAAAATTAAAAAAAAACTTAATAAAGAATTCGACTCATCGACACGGCAAAAAAATGATTGTATCCAAATTATGTATCGCTAAAACTCTGAAGCTTGTAAATTGTTGAATTAAATTGTTGAAGCTTGTTACTTAAATACAAACAGAGGAGGGAAATGTTCTTATTATGTTGTCCGCTATTTCTACGCTTCTAAGTACAGTTTTGACGTTCATATTAAAATTACCCCGTCGCAAGAGATCACACTAGATGGAACATTAATGTTTTATTTTAATTTTTTCTTTTCTGTTCTGCAGACTTTCGCTTTTTTTTACTGTATGTGTGAAAAATCATGTCTGTGAGAACTATTGGGTGTTTTTTTTTTATCTATTTAGTATTAATTTAATATAAATTAACTATTTATTATTTTAGAGTGGATTTTTTAATTGATGTTATTTCCTTTATGGCGGTTTCATTATGGTCCTTTAAATTAATTATATTTATTAAGTTATAAATAGAATTAGCAAGATAAAAAATTAATTTCAAAAAAGTGAAAAACCCCCAACTTAAATGAATAAGAAAAATATTGTCACTTAGGCACGGGTAAACAGCATCAAATTAATCGATCAATCAAAAATTCTTCTTTCCATTCCATTCAGGCCTTAAGAAGGTACTCGTGAACGTCAAAGCTACTGGTTCAGAAATCAACCCAGTCCTCGAGAAGAACCTGTAAGAAATTCGATCTGGTTTATCTTCTCATTGTACATAACATAGGACAACATTTTTTACATGTTTTAGACTATAAATTACCGATTTGGACGATACACAAGTCAAAAAAGTTAACTTGGTAAATAACGTACATTCTAATTGTAGTCCGGTGAATCTGTTAAGACCTTGCTAGGTCAATAACGTAGTCAGTTCGAGAAAAAAAAGATATAGAAACTAAAAATAACCCTTTTACAGTTTTGTCTGTCTGTCCTGGTGAACACGTATCATTTCAAAACTACTGAACCAATTTTGATAAAACTTGACACAGTGATAACTAATATAAAGGCTAAAATTTTAAGCTATATTTCAACTCCTTATGCTTCTTTTTTCATTAATGCCAATATATGTAGGTTAGTTTTTATCTTAATTTTATGCGGTAGTTCACGAGTCTTACGAGTTCTAGGTTCATTTTAAAGATTTTTTTATATCATAGGAGGCGAACAAACTGGTGGGTCACCTGATGTTAAGTGGTCACCACCGTCCATAGACACTAGCAACACCAGAGGAGTCGCAAGTGCATTGCCAGCCATTGTTGGTAGGGAAAGGGGAATGGAAAGAGACGGAAGGAAGAGGGAAGGAGCTGGACCTCCGGCGCTCTCACAAACCGAAAGAAACGCAACAATGCAAACACTTACTTCACGTCGGTTTTCTGTGAAAGGTTGATACTACCCCGGACGAGCCGACAAATTCAGGCTGAAACCAGTTATAATTTCAACTGGGTATATATTTAAGTGAGTCCCTGGATATTACAGATTGACGATTGGAAACGGTAGGTGTGGCTGCAATTGAGTTTTAGGTTTATTGAAATTTTTCGCGTACAAAAATATAATTGAAACCGGTAACAACCGATTTGTTGCAGACGATGTTGCACGGGTCAGCTAGTGCTATAATAACATGAAATAAATCCTCTAAAAAATAAGATAATACATTTAAAAGTATAAATTAGTTTTGAGGTAGACACTTAAACAGCTATATCTTCCACGATAAATGCACAGGTTTAATAGACAATACTTCTTTTTCGATATAATGCGCTCTTTCCAACTCACTGATCACCCGATAACAGCCTATTGTCGCTCGAGACCATCCTAATTGCATCTATTGTTACCATCCTAACTCTCATACTGGAACACGAGCTTTTTGGGGTAATTGGCAGAGCTCCTTCCCGGTTCATTGGTGTAAAGTTTCAATATTAATCATCAAATGACCTTTGAAATTTAGCATTAATGAAGAAGACTTCATCTACTTTAAGTATCGATGTGGTTGATAATACACTACAATTAGTGTAGATTTTCTTGTAGTGACGTTTTTTACGTGACTCGTGGTAAGAGTTGAACGGTAGAAATCGTCACGTAGGGAAAAAAGGTTATGCTTCTTTCATGCGATTTTCTGTTTCTTTCTATTGTACACGGGAGTGTGTGTGCGGGTATGGAAACTGTAACAAACAAGCACCATGCTCTGCCGTTTGTAACCCACAGTACTAGACGCATGGGCATTTCATTAAAACTTATATATGATATCATTGCTGTTCCAGCACAATGAGGATGATATTTATGTAGCGTATATATTACACTTTTTTTTCGGACTACGTTATTGACCTGGCAAGGTCTTTACAGCTTCACCGGACTACAGGCAAGCGCTTAAGGCGCTCAGCCGATTTTATTTGATAACTAGCTCAAAGGTGCACGGTACACCTCGGCTTGGACTGTTACATGCGATTCGCGACCTATTTTTTTTTTCGTGGAGAAATCCCTAATGGATTACACCGCCCTCCCGGGGAAAAGGGTGGGTTATGTACGATTCGCACGGACTAAAACCCTACGGTGTACGTCTTCCGCTATGGTTGGGAGGCACGAGATCTCTATAGACTTCATCGTGCCGCCCCAGCGGTTGTCCCGCAGTACCAATACGTACCAAGCATACATATCTCAACAACTCTTACATATATTTCCTATCGGAAAAATATATATTACACTGATTATGAGTAATGCATCGTGTTACATTTTGATTGCTTTTTGACAATAAATAATAGCATTAAGTACCACGAATATCATTATAACCCTAATAAAGTTCAAACTAAAAAATCAAATAACTATGGTCGAATGTCGACCACTGGGCGCCCACTAGTATATTTAATCTCACTTGATAACTTTTATTGGCTTCAGTATGAATGGGTTGGCTCGCTCGAGGTAGTATCACCCTCTCACAGAAAACCGACGTAAAGTAACAGTGCTTGCATTGTTGCGTTTCGTTCGAACAGTGAGAGCGCCTGAGGACCATCTCTCCTCCTCTACCCTCCCCTCTTCTCTTCCCCTTCCTTTTCCTCTTCCAATACCCTTTTCCCCTATTAGGCTGGCAACGCACTTGCGACTCCTTTGGTGTTACTAGTGTCTATGGACGGAGGTGACTGCTTAACATCAGGTGACCCGCCTGTTCGTTTGCTTCCTATATGATATAAAAAAATAATATTTTAATAAAGCACATGGTTTCGATCTTCGAAGGAACTCCTCAATGAAATATCTCCAGCGTCTTAATTTGAGAAGGTCCTTGATACGACTCAAGTGGTTCTACTTGTTAGTCTTCCATTATCACAGGAAAATTTTCTTAACAATTAATATATTTTCTTCCCTTTTGCGTACTCAATATTTATGGCTTGAATTTCCGCGTCGTGACTGTTTCATTATAACAGATTTGTTCTTGTCCTAGGTCAATAAGGTTGGTAAAAGATGTGTCTTTCTTCACACTATGGTTTGATTTTCCACTTAATGTCATTAAGCCTCCTAGTAATATCTTTGTACCTAGATGACGATAGCCATTATATAGGTTATAGCATTAATATATGGTAGTTTATGCTTTTATTTTCATTGAGCTATTAAATTTAATTCCTTCCCCTCCTTTTCATAACCCAAAAATGCGCACTGAGTTTCGGAGCCACAGTCTTACGGTAAATCCTTTTTCTTTATGTACAACAGGTACGCGCTTGGCCACAATCTCACCTGATGGTAAGTGACGATGAGGCCGACGATGTATCGCGTTTACCCACTAGATGCCTGTTCACTCTACTCTTGAAGACTCCCAAGTTATAAGATGACGAGAAGACAGACGCCGGGAGTGAATTCCACTCCTCAGCCGTACGCATAATGAATGTGGAAGCAAATCCTATCTGGTCACAAAATAAAAAGGTCGCAACATACCGTTTGCCGTACCTCACGGTACAGTAGCTGTGGGATAATCTTCTGGAAAGTGTGTTTCTTTCTTCCTATTACGTGGTACGTCAATCGTAATGTTAAGAGACATTTACTCAGGTCGTTATGACAGCGGCGACTGGCAATGGATAGACCGTCTCTCGGTGGTTGTTGTTGTTTTTGGATTATACTCTATTTACCATCCGGCACAGTACCTCGCTGATGTAGGTATTCCCTATCGACTGATGTCGGCAATGGTCGGAGGACTCACTATGTATGCCAAGTGTGTTTGTTTCTAATACCCGGCTCAATCGATTATATACCCTTGGATCCTACGATTGAGCGTATATCTTGTAATACCTTTACCCTTGCAGACCGTAAAAATACAGTCCACATCTCTCCTTATAAGAAGTACCGCAAACAATGGAGGTGAAAGGAATCAAGTGATTTAATCACATTTGACAGCCTATTCCCACAAGCTTTCTCGGTCCTTAACTGCCGTCCACATCACACTGCGCACCTATACTATTACTTTATTGTCATTTAGTATACTTTCTGACGTACACTGTTTATGGCAATTGCTTGAATGATTGGCAAATCTTAATTCTAATGATTTTGGAAAAGAGTTTATGTAGATGAATGGATAATTGATCCTCCTTTATGCAAAAATACTGAACGGGTTTTACTAAAAAAATGATGCATAGGCTATAATTTATAACTTTATAGTAGGGAGTTTTTGGCGGGATTTCAGTCTGTCATGTAGGGAATTTTATATTTTATTCATAATCTTGTGTTACTTGACTCTATATTGTATAAAGTTGGTGGTGTTTTATGTAATATGGTTAGTTTATTATGCATAAGTGAAGTGAATGAAAAATAATACCACGGAGCATGCAATTCTGAGATGCCACAAAAACTCCATGGAAGGTTCTAACAAGAGAGCCACCATCTTGTTAGAATGTTGATTCACACGACGCTTGATATTGAAATGATCGTTCTACACTTGTAATATTATTCACTACGTGACAATGGCAGTAATAATCTGAACGGTTGATTGCCAAAAATAAAGTAAAAAAAAAACTTCATAGTAATATAACCTATACATCGAAATAATGCATAGACTATAATTTATAATGATAGTAGCTTTTGTTCGGGGTTTCGTGCGTTTTAATATACATTTGACATATCTCTCAGAAACAATAATTTACTTATAGATGGAAGGTATGCCCTTTTCTGTGGCGTGTTATGGCGTGAAAGCAAACCAAATAAACACTCATTTGCGTTGATAATGCTAGTAAAGAGTAAATTAACGTAATTTTAATAAACCTTTGCCATTGCATATGTATTGTCCTACCCGATACGCTCAGGTGTGCCACATGGCTCCATACTCGCGCCGACGCTCTTCAATCTGTTCATCAGTGACCTACCTCGGTCTCGGGGGGTCGAGGTAAGTTGTTACGCTGACGATACTGTTATTTACACTTCCGCCTGGCGGTTGGACTTTCTTAGGAAGCGCATCGAAAAAGCCGTTCATACTCTCGGTGCATGTTTTTGTCGATGGCGCATAGAAGTTAATCCCGATAAGAGTGCCACAATACTCTTCGATCCCACGAAACGCGCTAATAAATTTGATCCCATCAGGCTATACGGAATTGATATCCCTTGGGTCGAAGAGGTCAAATATCTCAGTGTTACATTAGACAGATATTTAAAGTTCAATTCACATATAGACAGAGTGCGAAACAAAGCCGCTATGGTCTGGGGTCGCCTCCATCCGTTGCTTTGTCATAAGAGTAAGATGTCCCTCAGACACAAGCTCACTTTGTATAAGACGTGTATCCGTCCCGTGATGACATATAGCTGCCCGTTTTGCGCATATGTCCAAAGATAACTTTGATAAGCTGCAGGTTTTCCAAAATCGTGTTTTACGTAAAGTGACCGGTGCCCCGTGGTAGGAGGCTTGTATGCTTGGTACACATATACGTTTCAACAACTCATATATATATGAATAGTTAGCTAGGTTAGCTAAGATAGGTCGCGATTTTGCATGCAACAGGCAACAGCCAAGCTGAGGTGTGCAGTGCACCCTTGAGCTGGTTGTCAAAATAAAATCGGCTGAGTGCCATAAGCGCTCGCCTTAGTAGTCTGGTGAAGCTGTTAAGACCTTGCTGGGTCAATAGCGTAGTCATTTCGAAGAAAAAAAAAAGCAAATGTATTGTGGCGATAATTGTAAAAACCATTACAATTTCAAGAATGTAGCCGAAATCACAAGTGACTAGAAAATATATTCTCAAATCTAATTGATTGTTCTAGAAATTATCGCGTTCAAAGTAACATAAAACAAATAACAAATTGAGCTTTATAGTATAAGTGTATGTGCTTAAATGAATGTTGGAATAAGTAGCCAATAAATTACAATGAACTAATTTCGAATTAAACAGTAAGTTCGTAACAATGTTCATAAAAACAAAATTATTAACAATTTAATATAATCCGGATACGAAAGCAATGGAATATTTTAACAGTGAATTTCAACTAGAAAATGGTTGCACAGGAAACGGAACTCGTGCCTGCATTACTGCGAACACAGTGCTTCATAACGTTACAGCGTCTATATCAAGTTATAAGCGATACGTCATAAATAATCCATAACGTACTGTAGAGTATTTTCTTATACCTTAATGTTTAACTACCATTTCAAAGAACAAACGTGAGTATCATATAGGCTAATCATAAATAAATAAAAAATGGCTAATGATTCATCCACTATAGACGGACAATTCAATTTTATTCACGTGTATAGAAGTTAATTAAATCTTGTATCTTATTCGAACTTTAACAAAGTGTAGTTAACCATAAATAAATTATGGCTTCTTGAACTTCAATTAATAAATGTATTATGTATGGGAGTTCCGATTCTAACGCGGCCGGGGACGGTTGTGTCCACGCGCTCGTAGCAATATTTAGATTTTCGCGATTATTGTGATACAGTGTATACAGTATAGCCTTCGCTATTACTTCGTGAGTGTTCGGCTTTCGCCGTGAAGTGCCGATCCGGCTGATGTAGCGTAACTCCAGCCCAGATATGAGAACAGTATTTCATGTGTGGACGCACTTGCGCCTTATCAAGCTGAAGGCGGTAATCCGGTGTGAAATACTGTCCTGCTCTGTTAAGAACGCCCAGCTTTTTTGAGGCAAATTTAACGTCGCTTGATATATCGAGACCCAGGTTACTAATATTAGGTTTGGCGACTAAGGGAACTCCCTGAAAGATTGGAACTGCATCAAAGAGGGTCTTCTTTGCGGTGAAGGTACAGACTTGCGTTTTATTGGTGTTAAAGATTTTGTCTTTCCCAGTCCGAGACACATTTAAGTGAGGTCTCTATTTCAGACTCAAGTCTATTACGGCTCTCATAAACGCGTTCCCGAGAAACACCAGCACGACTGGTATATGAGGAATCCACAGAACTATCATCTGCATAGCAATGAATGTTACTGATTTGTAACATATCATTGATATGCAGAAGAAATAAAGTGGGGGGTAATACACAGCATTGCGGTACACCAGCACTTACAGACCTGAGATCCTAACATGCACCGTCAAAGAGGACTCTTATGCTTCGATCTGTGAGAAAACTGGACACCCAATTGTGTAGCTTCTCGGGAATTCCGTACGAAGTCAGCTTCGACAGAAGCGCATCGTGCCAAAGTCGATCGAAGGCTTTAGCGATATTCAAACTAACGGCCAGGGTTTCGCCCTTATTCTCGAATGCTTCTGCCCATCTATGAGTCAATAAGGTTAATAGGTCACCAGCTAAGCGGCCTTGACGGAAACCGTATTGGCGATCACTAAGGTTCTCTTCTAGATACTTCAGGAGCTGGTGGTTGATGCAGGATTCCATGGTCTTGGAGAGCAGAGAAGTAATGTCAATAGGCCGATAGTTGGATGGATCAGATCGGTCGCCTTTTTTATGGATCTGGTGCACCAAGGCGGACTACTAGATATTAGGGACAATGCCTACGGAATATGAAAGCCAAGATGTGATAGGACTGGAGCCAGTTCCGGAGCACATGTCCTAAGTACAATTGCGGGAATTCGATCTGGCCCACTCGGCTTTGAGATGTGTAAAGATAAGAGTGCATTGCGTAGAGCTCTTTGCAGAAACCGAATATTAGGCATTAAGCTTACGCAACGTGGTAAGGTAGGTGCCAGCTTCCCTTTGCTATCGAGAGTCGAGTTGGACGCAAAAAGGCAACTAAGAAGATCGGCCTTGTCTTTAGCGTCATAGGGCAATGACTCGTCTTCCCTCCGCAATGATGGAAAGGATGATCGACAAAAATTCCCAAGAACAGCTTTGGCGAGAGACCAAAACGCTCGGTTTCCCTATGGAAGACGAATCAATTTCTCACCGATTCTATCGATAAATGTGGACTTAGCCGAGGAAAATGCTCTTTTGTAAGACCTGGAGGCAAAGTTGTACTCCTTTTTTTCACTTCTCGTTAAAAACGATTGTATGATGTATTGGAGATATGTATGTTAAAAAAATACACCTGATCTAGTTTCTTGCCGGTTCTTCTCGATGACTGGGTTGTTTTCCGAACCGGTGGTAGTTCTGACGTTCATAGGTGCCTTATTTGGGTCTAAACTGATTATATTATATTTGATTTGATTTGGTTTTATTGTAACTCGAAAAAGACTTTTTAGGCTTGGACCAATCGTTCTACAGTGGCAGCATAATCCGGTTAACGCGATTAACTCCACCAGGGACTGGATGCAAACGAGGCTTCAATGTTTGAACTTAATTACACAATTGCCAATTGCATCTGACATCACGCATGATTAGGTAAAGGTGATTTGCTTGGTTTATAATAAATATATCTTGCAAAATTTTAATAATGTACTAAATCAGATACTTTTGGATACTTGTACTTTAGTATTTTGAACAATGTGGGATTTTATTAGATTATTTATATTATTCTATATTTATACTTTTCTAAATTATAAAAAGTATTCAATTTTATAATTTTTGATATCATACGAGGTAAACGAACATGTGGGTCAGCTGATGTTCAGTGATTACCATCGTTTATAGACACTAGCAACACTAGAGGAGTCGCAATTGCGTTGCTAGCCTGTGTTGATGGGGAGGGGGAAGACAAGGGAGAAAAGAAGATGGTCTTCCGGCGCTCTCACTGACTGAACAAAACTTATTATACGTAACGAAATACTTCACATCGGTTTTCTGTTGGTCGGGTGGTAATAGGCGAGCCGACCCATTTATGCTGAAACCAGTTATAGCTTCAGCGTGGCTCTACCATCTACATACTTTTTATAATTTTGTTATAAAAAAATATATTGAAGAATGAGCTACAAAACATGGAACCATTTTTAGAAGGCAGCTTTTAATATTATGTCACATTTGTGGTGTACACAAATTGAGCCTACCGTCCATCCGCCAAATTTATCGCACTTTGGGTGTTCCTTGACAGGTACACATATGGTTGAGGGGTTTTATTTTTTTCCTGTTTCGACTGTTTTTTTTTTGTTTAATTTATAGGTTTAGCGTTTCACCATAGTTTTATCTGATGTTAAATAATAATACAAGATAAACATTCAAACCTAAAGAGGATTTGGCTCTCAAGTGTATACTCATAGATACTTAGCGATAGATTGTCGGCTTGAGGGTGGTAGATAGCCAGGCGTGCTTAGAAAAATACTTACAACCATGCAATGGATCATCTGTTTCCTTTAACCGAAAGTTACGGCTCATTCGTTACTAACTGAACCTACGTCAATCGCTCCGGTGTCCGAATATGCTAACTACTGAGCTATCTTCGTTTGAATCTATCGAGTCCTTTAACTTTATTGTAACGTATAACACATAGTCGATGCGGTCAGGGATGACAATAAATACTTTGTAGTTACTACTACTCTTTATTTTGGCAGAGCTTCGCCTTTCACACTTTTTACATAATAATGAGCAGATATCACCAACATCTGGCCTTTTATAGGCCGAAGTATATAATTTATAAGAAGGACTATATAAATCAAAGCAATTACCATTTACTCATAATTCTGCAGAACACTTTAAGTAACACAAAAATACTCATAACCATCAGAGGAACGTAATGCAAGTAATAAATCAATTCTATATAATAATATCAATTCTTATTTATGTCTCTAATATAGTGGCGCTAGTATCAATGTATATTTCTAATACTGTGGCGCTAATCACAAGGTTCTGGTCGTGTTGTAGTCTCGCTTCTTGAATGTGATAAGCGGCACCGGAGGTGGGTGATAACAACTTATTACTTTATGCAATTTTAATATTTATTCTGAAGCGTCTATAATAAAACAAAACATAAATATTTTTCCAAACAATATAAGTTACGTAACACAAAAGTGCCCACTTATGTTGGCTGAAATAAATCATCAGGTTTTCGGTTGGCCATAACAAAACTGTAACCAAAGCGTATTATCCTCAAACTATAATAGAAAGCATTGTTTGGTAATCCCTTAGACAGAGACCATAGTTAAGCCTTATTCTGCTCACAGTTTCAAGGAAAACATTTTGATTAACGTATTATTATATCTAACAAGCTTTTTTTTACATTACCGCTAACATATGTAGGTTAGTTTTTATCTTAATTAAACCCGGTAAACAATGATATGAACGGGTTCTAGGCTTATTGTAAATGAATTATCTAATGTCTTATCTAATGTCTTCGTTTATTGACGAAACGACTTTATTTTGAAAATATGTTAAATTCTCTCAATTTTTTTACAACCTTACTAATTGAAATTTAACTGCTCAAACTCCGATTTTATGAACTGAAATTCGATTGAATATCGATATTTGCTTCTCTTCTAGAATCGACGAGGCAAAACCTAAATTTTTACTTTCGACGTTTGATTGAAAAGTTAGGAACTTCTAAAATTGACTAAAAATACTTCAGTCAAAGGTCGAAAATGGAACTTATTTTGGGGCATGCCCAAACGCTTTGGTGCCAAATCTAGAATAAACCAGTTATTACGAGAAGAGATTGCATATCGACTTTCGACTATAACATGTATTATATACGTGTATATGATATACAGTTCCTTTGAAACTCGATTACAATAAAAGTATTCATCCTATCGGGATAAGAGTATCATGATTCGTTCCGGATTTTTTCATAGATTATTCTAGAACAATTATTTTTAGGGTTCGATTGAAGCCTTTGACACTTTTAATGCTCACCGAAAGAGCCACAATCAGCTATCATATAAATAACAACAATTCAATGGTATATCGAATCAGAATAAGGATATCGCTTAATCCCAATTACGCGTACACACCGTTTCTGTTAAATTACTAATACCTGTTAATTAGTCTACATAATAATATATTCATTGATGTAGTTAATTTAGTTTACGTCTCATATATTATTAAAATCGAGTAATAGGCGATACAATTTATTATATGCATAGTAAATTGTTTCGAAACAATGTTATACGCGGTGTGTTATGTGATTTTAACGTAACTGGAAATTTAATTGTTTATTGTTAATAACGAAAACAGTAATTACTGGATATAAATGATTAAATTTTTATTAAATATCACTATAATTATGACGGATTAATTAATATTTTATAATAATATTGAAGTGTCTGTGTCTTCCTTGTTAATCTCCGAAACGGCTGAATCGATTTTAACGAGAGCTTTTTTAGCAATTGGAGTACTATTTAGACTTTTACATAGGTCTATATTAT
>JACEII010000048.1:2422049-2449863 GCA_014332785.1 Antheraea mylitta
TAAGCATAGTACAATCCAAAAATATTGGCAACCACCGAGAGACAGATTATGCATCAATGGTCGCCTCTGTCATGCCGGCCTGTGTAAGTGTCTCTTCACGTTACGCTTGAAGGACCCCATGTCATAAGAAGGAGGGAACACACTGGCCGGGAGATTATTCCACAGTTTCACGGTACGGCAAAGATATGACGATGCGAACTTTTTAGTTCGTGCCCAGATACAATTTACCGTAAAACTGTGGCTATGAAGGCCAGTGTGTGTAGTTCGGTTGTGGAAAGGGGAGGAAGGGATTAAGTTAAATAACTCGTCGAAGCACTCGCCGTGATACAGACGGTAGAACACATTCAGTGAGGCTATGTCCCTGCGCAGCTGAAGCGGTTCTATATCCACTGTTACATCTGCATCATTCACAATGCAGATAGCCCGTCTCTGCAACCTATCCAAGGTATCCAATAGGTATTTTGCGAAACCGTCCCAAAGGTGTGAACAATATTCCACGCAAGGCCAAACTTGTACCTTATAAAGGAGATATAGCTATTCAGGCATGAAAACCGTCGCACCCTGTTCAGGATTCTGAGTCTTCGAGATGCAGTTGAGATCACGCTTACGATGTAATCCCTAGGATTGAGGTCGCTGCGAATATCTATGCCTAAAATATTGAGGCTATCTCGCATTGCGAGCGAGGCATTCTGAAGAGTTGGAAGGGGGGTAAATGGGGATTATAATTTAAAAAATTAAAATGGCAATAAAAAAAATTAAACAAGTAATTAATAGTAGTGATGATATTTTGGTGGTTAGCGTATTCGGACGCTGCATAGATCGAGTTCTACTTTTCTACTTCTTTCTACAGAAAACTGGAGTTTTACACAGCATGGTAGTATGGACTTTTCTATACCCGCCTACCTAGGTACCATCCTCAGGCTTAAAACCTGTTCCCGAGTATCTATCTGTTTCATGGTAGGTGATAGAGTCACGCTGAAGCTATAATTGGTTTCGGCATGAATGGGTCGGCTCGCCCGGGGTATTACCACCCGATCCACAGAAACATCGACGTGAAGTAACAGTGCCTTACATTGTTGCGTTCCATTCGGTCAGTGAGAACGCCGATGGCCCACCTTCCCTTCCCCCTCCCCTCCCCCCTACTTTCGCAAAAAACACAGGCTAGCAACACACACCTGTGGTGTTACTAGTGTCTACGGACGATGGTGATCACTTAATATCAGGTGACTTTATTGTTCGTTTGCCTTCTATAACATAAAAAAAAGTTATTAATCCCTCTATGCTTAGTGTGTTAACCATTTTCAAGCTTAGTCTTCAGGAGTAGAGTGAACAGGGATCTAGTGAATAAGCGCGATACATCGTCGGCCTTTTTTTAAGTTATATAGGAGGCAAATTAACAGACTGGTCACCTGATGTTAAGTGATCACCGCCGTCCATAGACACTAGCAACACCAGGGGAGTCACAAGTGCGTTGCCCGCTCGTGTTATAGGGGATAGGTGAAATGGATGATGAGGATAAGAGAGGGAAAGGGGAGAGAAGATGGCTGGGGAGAGGATGGGAAATGGGCCTCCGGCGCCCTCACTGACCGAACGAAACGTAGCAATGCAAGCACTGTTTTCTGTGAGAGGGAGATACTACACCGGACGAGCCGAACCATTCATGCTAAAACTAATAATAGCTTCAAACGCGGCTCTAAATACTGAACACTGAATACAGACTGAATACAAAAATACTGTTATTTTTGATATTTCTAATGTGATGTCGTAATAATGTGCACCGGCGAAGCTAATCTGTTGTAAAAAATGTTATAAAAAAAGGGTCGCTTGCCTGCACTTACTGTCATCTCAGATGCGATACGTTACATTCCTCTGACTTTTGAAGCGTGTTGATGTTCCACGCGTATTAATATTTGTTGTGTTATATTGATTTTATATAAACAGGATTTTAATCATTTTTTCAGTGAATGACATAGGCTATATATTTTATACTCATGCGAAGCCGGAGCAGGCCGCTAGTATAGTATAATATGAGGAATATAAAAAAGTATACTTTTTATGACACAACCAAACTATATACATGTAAATAAAGTCATAGCTAGTAACGAGTGTTCAATAATTCGTTGCTAGCCAAATATCGTACAAGTGATTTATTGAGTTAGAAAAATTCACAAATTCTTGTAGCTATTTTTACTTCAGTTATGGAATCGTATGATTAATGTATGTCGGTGATTCAATCATTCAAATTATGATTTACGTAAGCGTTTAGAAAAGTCATAGATAATTGCGATTTTGGCGAGAAACACGCTACCGGCCGTCAATTTGTCAATGTCGTTTTACATCGTGTCTTCTCGTCGTTCGTTTATAAACTAAAAGTGTTTAGTTAATACACGCTCGTCCGGTCTTATGCCTGAATGTAGATTTTTTTTACATTTTCATTCAGTGAATTATCGACAAAGATATTTGTTGAGGTAGATACTCGAGCGAAGTTATATTATAGACATGTTTGCTTTCATAGAAATGATTCTATGTGTTTAATTGTCATTTATAGTGATTGATCTTAACTTTAAACCTTTGTATTCTTCCTATAATTATGATTAGCTGATACTCGCGAATGAAAACTTAAATACCACACCGTTTCCAGACGTCACAATCGTTCACATATGAATTCACTCTACAATAGCAAGTACCTGGATGACCGAACCTAGCTCGGTTCTTTAAAATACATTTTTAAATGAAAATAAACTGTTCAGTTTGCCTTATAAAATTAACATTTTTTCACAAAAAAAAAAAATTAAAGCATATCTCTTCTGCTCTCACTCGGATTCGAACTGAGGTTACACGGATTTTCGAAGCAACCGATTTCCATCTAAGCTATTTTTGTTTTGACAGCGGTGGAAAAATTTACCTTTATATTCTAGCTATATTTTTTAACTGCCTGAAAACTCAGTTAAAAAAGTTTTCTACGAATAAAAGCTAGGTCGATTTATCGTCTCCGAAACTACCTACATACTAAGTTTCAAGGAAATAGATGACGCCGTTTCTGAGATCCTGAATATACCTATACAAATATAAAAATATACAAGAAGTGCTCGTTTAAAGGTATTAGATTGATTAGACATTAAAACCCGCTTCACATGGTTCTTGAACTCACTATCTTGCAAATCGATAATGTGCTTTTGGACTTTGTTTGTAAAACTTAACACTATAACCTAAAAACTGTTTTTGGTCTTAGTGAGTCTTGAGGGTGGAATGACCAATTTGTTGCTGTTTCTAGAGTTTAACTTATGTTGGTATTCTACTAAACATACTACCCTTTGATCTTAGCCAAAAGGCCGAGAAGCCATAAACATAACTAAGTATGAACGTTACTGTTTTATCATTAACGACGAATAAAGCCCCCATTCATAAACTATAGTAGGAATTATTATTTGAATTCTCGCTATTTCAAACTCGGGGATTAATTTCAGCTACAAATCAATACAACTGTTTTCTATTCTTACGAACGGTTTATACATCTAAACACTGCTAAGTGCATTTCAGTGTAGATATTACGTCATGACGTCAGAAGGTATGTCAAACATTCACCCACTGAGACCAGAGTGTAAACAGTACCGAAAATAATTTATGTACGTCTGTACAATGATCAACGGCAGACGCGGTTCGCTTGTGTTGATTTGTTTGTGAACTTCATCGGGCATTACGGCGATCGCGAAAGCCGAAGTCATTGATCCCTACCAGTAGTAGTACCATGTAGTTTTGTATTTTTTTGGAATTTGCGCGGACATTGCCGTGATGGGGTAAGTAGCCGAAAGTTCAAATCGTTCCCAGCATGTACCATGCAATTTTTTGTAATTAGCGCGGGCATTGCTACGATCGGGTAAGTAGCCGAAAGCCGAAGTCATTGAGCCCTGAATGTACTATGTAATTTTTTTGAATTCGCGCGGGCATTGCGGTGATGGGGTAAATAGCCGAAAGCTCAAATCGTGAAATCTCAGCATGAACCATGCAATTTTTCAGAATTTCTGCGAGCATTGCAGCGATCATGTAAATAGCCAAAAACCGAAATAGTGTAATCCCGACAAGTACTATGTAATTTTTCTGAATTTGCACGGGCGTTGCGGCGATCGGGTTCGGGTAAGTAACTGAAAGCCGAAGTCGTCGAACCCCGCCTAGAATCGATTAATTTTTCTTATATATTTGCTAATTTAAATTGGTAGCACTGTTGGCTGGCGGTGAAAGAACATATTGTTAGGAAACCTGCACCCGACAAATATTCTTGTAGAAACATTGGGAAAATCTAAAACTCTATGGATTTCTCGGAACTTGAAATCGCCAATACGCCGTGAGCTAGCATGGTCATGATTATGCTAATACTTTCCTTCACAAAGAGGTCTATGCCCCTGTAGTTTTTTACTGTTGGTTGATCACAAAGGTTCTATCTAATGTGGTCGAAACTCGAATCGAGTTTTTGTTTTTTTGCAGGGAATGCTTTTGAAAGTCAGTCCCACTCTGGGTTTAGTGTGTTTACCATATTAGAGTACATCATCATTTACCCGCAGATGGGATTATGGTAAAACGATTAAAACATATAAAGTATTAAAAATATATATCACGACCAAATCAAAGCATCACCGCAAAAAAACACAGACGTGAAGTAACAATGTGCAATCAATGTTGCGTTTCCTTCGTTCAGGGAGAGTGCCAAAGGGCCCACCTCCACTCCCCTCCCTCTTTCCCCCTACCATTCAAACACAGGCAACGCACTTGCGACTCCTCTGGTGTTGTTAGTGTCTATGGATGGCGGTGATCACTTAACATCAGGTGACCCGCCTGCTCGTTTGCCTCCTATGACATAAAACATATCAAGCACTTGAAAGCTTGTTCCTTTCTTACCGTCTTACACCATTTTACATCAGTTGAGATTGGGATCAAATACTAAAACTCATAAAATATGTTTTAAATTGGTATATTGAAAAAAAAAATCATTTATTACAGACATATTAACCAGGAGCACGTTTAGTCAATAAAGCCCTCCATTAAAAGAAGGTTGAAAAAAGTGTAAAAACATGCAAACCGTCTCATTAGTACCCCGAAGACACAATAAAGCTAATACAGAAAGTTAACTTGACACGTCACGAAGTTTGGTTTATAGTCGCAATAATGCAATCGTCGTGTGTGCTGCGTGAGGATAGAAGATAGCCCACAGTTATGACACATAACAAAGGAACATGAAAACACTAATTTTGAGTAATTATTAAAATGACAAACATGATTTTTATTGACTACGATCATTTGATGTTAAAGTTCCATAGATAGTTAGTTCTAGGCTACCTATTCGATAGACCATTTACCATATTATTAATTACTAACGCCGGTATGTATCATTATTTCTAATATTTGAAAAAAAAAAACAGTTAAATGTAAAAATTTTAAACCGAGTTTCATTTATATCCTAGTGATCCTTTACGGTATGTAAGAAAAAAGAATTATATGTAAAAAATTTTAATTCAGTTTCATTTATATACAGGTGAAAATACGATTAAATGTATACATTTTAAATTCAGTTTCATTTATATGTAAGTGATCTTTCTCTGTCTGTAAAGTAAAAAACGATTAAATGTACAAATTTTAAACTGAGTTTCATTTATATGTAAGTGATCCTTCTCAGTCGAATGAGCGCAAAGTAACCACCCTCGGTGTTATTAATCAGACGAGCAAGACTAGATCTCTTTCTGCATTATTCATATATAGTGGAGCGCCAAACTTGATTTGATAATTGATGGCAGACATTTTTTTCCATGAGATAACGTTGCCAGACCGAATATTCAGTAGCAAATTATGAGAGGACACGCTCGAGAGGTAGCGTACTCCTATGAATACTAAATGTTATATCAACGTATTATTCTTAATATAATTATTGTTTCAACTGAATTTAATATATGTATTATGTTATGTATCCTAAGAGCTGTGATGTTATACAAATATAATAAAAATACGAGAAACAATACTTTATAGAGAACGCGTACGAAGCCGTGCGCCATTACAGATAGCACTCAGATATGTCATCTCCATACATTTTTTCGTTTTCTATTTGTGTTAGTGATTGTCGATAAGCAACTTGGGTAGACCCCCTGGTTCGTTATTTGTACATACATATAAAATAAAGAAATGCAAATATAACGTGTTGCATTTATTACATTTTTACAAAAAAAAGTTATTTTTTATTAGATTTACGAAACTGAGTTTGATCTTAAAAATTGTTACTATAAATTACTTTAAATAAAATTAAACATTTCTGGACTTATTTTTTCTCGAACTGATTACGCTATTGACCTAGCAAGGTCTTAACAGCTTCACTGGACTACTAAGGCGAGCGCTTAAGGCGCTCAGCCGATTTTATTTTTGGCAACTAGCTCAACGATGCACGGCACACCTCGGCTTGGATGTTGCCCGTTTCATGCAATTCGCGACCTATCTTAATTTACCTAACTAACTATTCATATATGTATGAGTTGTTAAAACATATATATGTACCAAGTATGCATATCTCAACAACTCTTATATATATTTCTTGTCGGAAAAAAACACTTCTGGACGTCAACACAGTAAAAAAAGTAAAAAAATATACATGAATAATAACTAAAAATTAAAAATTACATTAAAAAATAAAATATAATACCTACTTACAATACTAAACAACACTAATACTAGCTAATATTCACAAAACAAAAGCAAAAATATCAAAGAATGAAATAATTTCAGGAGTAATTACGATAATGTTGCTGTAATTTGGTATTAAATCGTAGTCCGGTGAAGCTGTCAAGACCTTGCTAGGTCAATAGTGTAGTCAGATCGAGAAAAAAAGTTTTAAATGAGGCCAATGGACAACAGAGAAACAAATCAATATCATTTTGACTGTTGTTATACGACAAACACATACGAAAAATGGGGGAATGCTGACCGAAATTGGTTCTCGATTGTGGTAAGGTACATGTTTTATGGTTAAGTAAACGACTAGATGTACGAAGAATACGAAAAGACAATCGTTTTTATATCTCTAGATTACAAACATTTTTAGAAATGTCTGTTTGCCTGTCTGTTTCATTGAACACGCATTACTGCTAAATTATTACTTTCAAAATAAAAAAAAAAACAAATCATAAAGCATATCTTCGAGTAACATTTAGCTTTTGTTTCAGTCCAGTCTATCAAAAGTTATGTAATGTAAAATGTAATTTTAATGACGACACGACTTAGTACGAGAGAAAAGTAGACAATAGTTTAACTTAATACATTCAGATGAATCTAGTAGTCAACACGAGATTAGGCCCCCTCGGCAGCGGCTCAAGCCTAGGTCCGTTCCCTCGGCTTGGAGCCCTTGAGTGTGCTGCTCGCGCGATACAGGGACACAAAATCTTACATCACTGCGACATTACACATATCACCTTCACACACGCATACACATGAAAGTGGTAGGGTTTAATTTTTTTCCCTTATCGAACTGAAATAGTTGAGAAAATTATCCGATACGAAATATCTATAAGAGTCGATGAGGTTTGGTACACATATATGTTTCAACAACTCATATATGTATGAATAGTTAGCTTAGGTTAGCTCAGATAGATCGCGAATTGTACATATCAGGCCACAGCCCAAGCCGAGGTGTGCCGTGCACCCTTGTGCTAGTTGTCGAATAAAATCGGCTGAGTGCCTTATGCGCTTGCCTTAGTAGTCCGGTGAAGCTGTTAAGACCTTTCTGGATCAATAGCGTAGTCAGATCGAAAAAAAAATAGTAGTTATTGCTTTGTACATCAGGTTTTACACGAACGAAGTTGTGGAAACAGCTAGTATTCAATAATATTACGAATTTGTACATAGAAACACACTAACTATAGGAATAATGTCAACGTAATTGTGTCTATGTATTATATTAACATACGATTCACAGAAAACCGAGCGAACAAAAATAATTTTAGTAACTGAAATGTATATAGATTATATAATGTACACGGTTGAAATGAGATTTGTAATACTCGAAGTATGTTTTGTGTATATTTGCACTCAAGAGCAATGAATGAAATTACTTAGTTTGTATTCATAACTCGAAATGTCTTCATTGAACTTGTTTACTCGTATATTAAATGTCAATCAATGTCTAGAAATATTTACATCATTTGATTGAAACTGTGTTATTGGATCTTATAAAAAAACGTACAAAAATATATGTGAATAATGTTTACACAAATACGAATTATTATGTTTATATTGTGATATTATAACACAGATTATAAAATATGTTTTTGCTAGGATATAACATGATTAAAACTGAAACAATTTTCATATGAGGACAGTTTTGTAGGAAACTGAACACGCGGTATTTTACCTCTTTGACATAGGTATTTACTGTTCGGCCTTTTTTGGTAATAATCGATTCTCGCCGGGATGTCAACGTGTTCTCGGGGCGCGGCACACCACGCATTGCACGTACGCGTACTTTTTCGCCTAAACGTTATCGGTGTTATTACAAAAATGTTAAATACGTATTGAATACTTGCTTTAAAAAGGTTACATTTTAAATGGACCGCGTTCGCTGAATGTTCGCCATTTTGCTCTTTTTAGGTTAGGTTAGACTTGCGAAAAAAGATAACGCGAACTAGTCTCTGGCGAGCGCGGTGCATTTAGTACGAAACCTTTTTAAAGCAAGTATTTAATACGTATTTAACTTTTTTATAATAACACCGTATATGTTTAATTGCTCCGCCATCAAGGTTGTAGAATGAACTTAGGTCTAATATAATAATAATATAATCTTCCTCAATAGATTAGCTATAAAATGCATAAAGAATCTTTTGATAATATGTTTATAACTAGCAGTACCCGCGACTTCGTCCGCTTCGAACACTATGTAAAAAACTGTGATCAATAAAGTCATCTGAATTTATTAACTCCGTTTACTTATATATTTCTCTCTCGTACTTACGCCGCGTTCTTAATAAAATTACCATAACTTTTGATAGAGTAGACCAATTTTAATGAAACAAAGACTAAGTTATACTCGAGAATATGTTTTATGATTTTCTTGTTGATGTTTTATTGTAAACCTAGTACTTTAGCAGTGATGCGTGCTCATACAAACAGATAGACAGACATTTCTAAAAATGATTGAAATGTATTCTATTACTTATTCATAGAAACTTGCAACATTTTTTGTGACGAAAATCAAAATGTACAGACACATTAGATTTACATTCTTATTATATATGTAAAGACAGTATTGCTTAAAAAATTGGCAATATAATATGAGTAATTTAATTCAATACAGACCTGTACTAATACCCGTGCATACACATATACATACATATCTAGTAATTTAGGGATAATATGGGGCTAGAGTAAATCGTGTGTAAAAGCTTCAAACGAAGATAAAGCGATGAAGGAAATAGACGTCATAACAACGAAAAGAAATTACCTTTTTGACACAATTAAAAAATGAAATAATGAAGTCTGTGAACTTAATTTCCGTTTCTCAATCGATTTGATTTCGTAATGATCTTGTGACAATTGTATATTTTAAATACCGTAAATATTGGATTACATAATATGTAGTTAGCTTCTCTTATTTTTATATTAAGGATCGTTATTATATTGTTCATTTTTAATTATTTTTTTATATATTTTAGTTAGTTTATAGTTATTGTATTAAGAATATGAAACTAAAAATATAAATGCATTTAATGAAGTTATACTTCTTTTGGCGCGTTAGGGAAAAATGATGAGAGCACATTTTACCCCCTACAACGTCACAATTCACAATTCAAAACGTCACAAACTCACAAACTTTACCTCTTTATAATATTAGTATAGATATCTATAACAAATTGGATTGTAAAGATTACAAAGTTCCAATCAATTTTATATCTGTTTCACGATGTTTACGTAATAATTGTTGAAAACTGAAGGTAAAGTGAGTCAATTGGCAGTAAATTTTCGACTAAAGATTTATACTTGTTGACAACACAAAATTAAATTAAGCGTCTTATTGGAAAGGGAATATTAGCGCTAATATAAATAAAATAAGGACAATTTATTCTTCAATTGTAATATGGTCAAATTACGACCCTTCTTAAATAAATTTTTCTTAAATGGGCACAATTTAAAATGCCTATATAGCATATGATGATAGCTAGTATACTGTTTTGTTCTAGACTAGCCCCTGCTCGCGACTCCGTCCACTCAGTAATAGTTACTTTGAGCTAACGCTAACACGTAGCGAAAGCTCTCAAGAGGTAAAAAAATCCCGATTTTGAATCATTTCTTATTGGTGCTCCGCTCATATTCATTTTAGCGTGATAATATAGCCTATAAACTTCGACGATAAATGAGCTATATAACACTGAAAGAATTTTTTAAATCAGATCAGTGGTAACTGATATTACCAGATTACCGCGCAGCACACTCTCTCTGAGTGTGTTGCGTGGGAGGTGGAGCGCCGCACTCTGGCGGCGCTGGTGGGGGAGGATTTGTCGCTGCTGAGCGTGGTTTCGTCCATGCTCGGCAGCGAGCAGGCGTGGCGAGTAGTGGCCTCCTTTTGCGAGGAAGTCATCTCGCAAAAGGAGGCGGCGGAGAGGGCCCGCGAGGCGGACCCTCTCAGCGGCCGTCGTCGCCAACGGACGACCGGCAGGAGGAGGCGGCATTTTGCCCAACTCCTTCTGCCACCGTAGCCGGACCTGAAGGAATGTAGTCGGGGGGCTCATCCCCTCATTGCACAGGTCCGGCGGACGAGGGGAGGCAGCTGGTGTGTACCCAGCTGCCTCTCTATTGGTAGGAGCTCGGCGGCCACCTTCCGCCGGGCGGACCGTTGGGGCGGCTATCTAAGGGGAATAGCTTAGCACGATCCCTTGCCGCCCCAACACTACGGTCTGTTGGTACACCGTGGGGTTTTAGTCCGTGCAAGTCGGACATAACCCATCCTCTCCCCCGGGAAGGTGGGTATCCACAAGGGATCTCCCCACGTAAAAAAAAAAAAAACTGATATTACCAGCTACAACGTCACAAACTCACAAACTTTACCTCTTTATAGTATTAGTATAGATTTCTTTATTGTTACGCTATAGCTGTTTTTCCATTCGACCAAAATATGGAAGATCCTCTATGAATAACTCTAATAAAAGAACTACATAGTAGTATTATATGTAATTTATTTTATTTTATTTATTTATTTTAGGGTCGTCAACATGACAATACACTAGTTACGAAGGTCAGAGCCGGAGGATCCAAAAAAAACCAAATTACTTCAATTAATTTATTAAAAAAATAAAATTACAATGAAACTAATACTATAGAGCTTCCGAAGTTAGGATAGCCCTCGCCTAAGACTAACATTGTGAGAGTGTAGCCAATGTTAGGCTAACTCTCACACACTAAACTAAGCCTATAGCATAATGAATGCTACCGATGCTAGGTTAACACTGTTTAAACGTTGTTTCGTACAAGTTTTTATACATGAATAATGTGGGAACGAAGGAGTCGGACCACCGAACGTTTCCACCAAGTTTGTACACCTGTTGTACCGTGGAAATAGCTGACTCGTTGTTCTGAACACCTGCAGCGCCTTGAGACTGGGAACTTGGCTCTCTTAGTCATCGACTGTGGTGTGAGGCGATGGCGTAATGCTTTGAACACCTACCGCATCGTGGGACTGGAAATCTTAGTCAGCAATTGTGGTGTGTAGCGAGGGCGTAACACACTAGTAAATATATAAAAAGTAGGACTATTATGATTCATTATAAATGTAGTAATATTTATAGACAACCAATAAATTAAATATTCATAAAGTAAATATTAAACTATTTTACATATTTAAAGATTTAACATAATAATACAAAAACAAAGAAATTGAAACAGAAAAATTAATAAAATACTGCAATTAATTGATTCTCTTAAATCATACTTTAAAACATTAGGAATATAACAAATTAACAGAAAGAGGGAGAGTGGAAAAAATAAAAAGAAATACTGAACCAATTAAAGCTGTATTTTGTGAATAGACTGATATGCTTCTTTCGCTGTTTTAAAATGATTTCGTTTAGTAGAGAAAATGTCGCACGTTTTATGAAATAAGTTATATGACCTAGATATTCTGTTGACTGGAGAGTAAAAGCCTAAATTAGTTCGTGAATGAGAAATATAAAATGGGACATATTTATTAGATCTTAGAAGCTTAATAGGAATATTAAATTTGAAGTGATTAGTAATTTGTAAAACTATAGAGTACATGATATAGTATAGAGTAAATGAGTATATTAATCTATCTATATCTAATCTATCTAATACCTTTAAACGAGCAATTCTTGTATATTTTTATATTTGTATATGTTAAGGATCTCGGAAACGGCGTTATCTATTTCCGTGAAACTTAGGATGTAAGAAGTTTCGGGGAAGATAAATCGATCTAGCTAGATTTTATTCGTAGAAAACTTTTTGAACCGAGTTTTCAGGCAATGAAAAAAAATTAGTTAGAATACACAGGTAAATTTCTCCGGCGCTGTTAAAACAAAAATAGCTCAGATGGAAATCGGTTGCTTCGAAAATCTGAGTGACACCAGAAGAGATATACTTTTTTTATTTAATAATATTTATTTTATAAGACAAACCTAAAAGTTTATTTTAATTTAAAAATGTTTTCAAAGAACCGAGCTAGGTTTAGTCGCCCAGGTACTATTATAATATATTTCATTTGGATCAAAACAGCGTTGTAATTATCCACTGGTTCAACACCATTATTGTTTTTGTCAAATAGGAAATTATTGGAACGAAGTTCCTTACGGCAGTCTTGGAGGAGATAGCGATTTTGCTGCGCGACCGAACTGAAAAAAATGTGATAGTAAAACCATAACGAAAAGTGCGTGGAATAAAACCGTTAAATGAGACGCGCGCAGGCACGACAGTCGTATACACAAGCGAGTAGTGTATAATACCTTTCTCTTTCTCCTTTTTTGTAATTATTTCTATGTAATTTTATGTTGTCAAACAAAAATAAAGAGACATACTTTGTTATTTTAATTGATAATTTGAATTACGATTACATAAAATTGAGCACGATTTTTTTTTGCAAATTGTGTCGATTCTACATTAGCCGAAGGAACTTCGTTCCTACTTGGTGTCCCACGACACCACATTCTTTTATTATGAACTGACACTACGCGATATTTATTATCTTAAGAACATATTCCAGAAACACATTAAAATAAGGACTACACCGCTTGCCCCACTTGTCCACGGTAAAACAACATACATCACTGAACGTGTAATCGTTATAAAGATCGTAATGTCTTAAAACTTTATATTAAATGAAGCTATTATAATATTTTCTATATAGGGCTCAAGGTCTAAGAAGTCAAACTAAAAAAAATTAATCGACATCCATTCAGTGGTTTTTTTATATACATATGAGATTAATTAAAGTGTGAATATGATATATTTAATTAATTTTTTTCAACGACTTTTTTAATTCTAAGTTTCTTATATAGCACACTCAGCACTTTTCAGACACTTCTTACCATGGCGGGTGCAGGCAATTAAATAAAACGACCACTGTTGTTCTATTCTAAATACTCGCGTATTACTTTTTTTTTCTCAAACTGACTACGCTATTGCAACGACTTAACAGCTTCAACGGACTATCTCGCGCGTTTTACAAATTTAAATCAATTGATTTATTGTAACCGTCATTTTGACAGCGCGATGTAATCGTCTTATGGTGACATCTATTGGTACAATTACACAACTTTGTTCGATTACAACTGTTTAGTCTAGAACACTAAATCCAAACGAAATTATTTCGAGCGTACGTAAATACCGTATTTCAGAAAACTGTTCATTACTCGAATATTTAATACAGGAACGCACAAGGGACCGACAAACAAATAATTATTTATATATATACAGAACATAAATCAGTAAACTATATATAAATAATTACTCTTATATTCTAAATCGTTTAGAATCGGGCATGTCCAGTGAAACATACGCCGGAAGAAGAAAGATTTTGATGCGCTGCCAACTGCATTGGCCCTGGATGTGACGCGAATTTTATCTTGAAGGTTCTCAGTTAATTTATTTTGAAATGTACAGAAATGGAATACTATATCTTTTGGAACATTATTAATTGAAACATATATTTAAGCAGTTCGCGGTCGCGACTTAATTCACGTGAAAATTATTTGATAGTTTCATGAAAGATATGTGTTTTGACTATTGCATCCAATGATATTACAAATCTATACTAATATTATAAAAAGGTAAAGCTTGTGAGTTTATGACGTTGTGACGTTGTAGGGCGTAATCTCAGGAACTACTGGTCCGATTTGAATAATTCATTTAGTGTTATATAGCTCATTCATCGAGAATGGTTATAGGTTATATATCATCACGCCAAGATCAATAGGAACGAAGCACAGATGAAAAATGTTTCAAACTTGGGATGTTTTTTCCTTTTGAGAACTGTTGCGTGTTAATTGTTCATGTATCTAAGTCACGTGAACGAAGTCGCGGGTAGAGGCTAGTATATTATGTCATTGATTACATCTGTTAAATCAATTTTATTGGTGTTTTGTTTATATAAATAACAAGCTACTCGCCCCAGCTTTGCACGGGAGTACTAAGGAAGATAATGGGACTTATAATCTTTCCTTTACTGTATGAACATGGATACATTAAATGGCAATTGAACCTCAGTCTGTGAAGTCTATTAATATTTTGAAAGATATCCAAAGGTTCCGCTATCACACTCACTCACTCGCTTTTATTATATGGCGCTTTTTTAACCTTTTTTTTTACCTTTTGATGTGAAATATCTATAGGAAGAAGGTACACCTTGGTTGACCTTGCGACGCAAAACACGAACTTTACACTATTAACGAAATACTAAAAACATTTGCAACATTTGTATATACATAGGATTCAAACCGTTTTGTCGACCACTCGTTCTACTAGTGTTACACGATACGCGCCGACGACATAACGCCCTTTGATAAATGCCGCCAAACACGCCCCGCCTGCGCCTAGTTGATTTTTTGTGTTTTGTATTGAATGAAAATGAATGTTTATATCATAAAATAAATAGACTGTCACTATTTTATGGAACAAATTTGTAATGTTTTATCTTTTCATTAAGCCATAGCTGATTCCCGCCGTAATCTGTTTATGCATATAACTTATGCAACACAATTTGTAGGTTTCATATTTGCCAGGCGTCCCGTGACGGCTCGATTTTTCGTACAATTTAAACAAATGTTTGCTTTCTTAGAAACCTTGTCCTGATAATTACAACACAACGAAAAATAATTAACTACATAGATGTCGCCCGTTCTGAAGTAATGTGCCTACATACATCCGATACTTAATTTATGTATAGAGATATATAAAAAATTGAATACTTTTTTATTCGCGACTCTACAAAAGGAAGTTAATACTTTTGAATGCATGATAGTTGCTTATATTATCGTCGAGAGTTTATTACAAAACAACGTTAAAATGTTATTATAGTAATCCAAAATTGGCATTTTATTTTATCCTTAAGTTGTCGCCAATATAATAGTATAATATACTACATACTTTAACTACATTTGTGTTCTGCGTAACTATGTTCAGACCGGTCAAAATGTTTGGTGAGGACAGTATGTATATCTGAACTATCTATAACTTTGAACTATCTATAAATTAAACAGTTTTTATAACTTAAAAAAAGAAAGAGGTTCTCAATTCCTCTGTATTTTTTTTTAATGTTTGTCACCTCATAACTTTGGACTGGGTTAACCGATTTTGATAATTATTTTTTTATTTGAAAGCTGGTGATTCCCGTGTGGTCCCATTGTGGTCCAATTCTGACAACGGCATCCAGTGCTAAACCGTATAAGTGTTAAATTTGCATTAAGTATGTACACGATAAATAGACGAATAACTCAATATCACGCCAATCGATTTCGTTGATTCATTTTTTATTGGAAAGGATGTACTTCAAGGGTAGTTTGATGAGAGTTTGGTTAGGTTCTGATTATGGGATCCGTGACCAAAATAACACAACTATCAAGAAACAAGGCTACTCCTTTTGTTCGCGACAAAATATAGCGATTAGTAATGTGTTTTATTTGTGTCGTAATTATAGTGTTTGTATAGATATAGTGCATAGATTTAGTATAGATTGATAATTAGATAGTATAATTGTTGTAATTGTAATTTGTTTGTATTATAATTATTAGATATAGTTTAGAATGTATAAGTTACTAGTTGTAAGAACATTTGTAATTTCTTATAAATCAATAAAGAGAAAGCGAAGGGTGACTCATAAATACCGCCCCGCCTGTATAGTTAGTTAGGACGCGCCTGAACCCTGCGCACGCTACTAAGCGCTCTGATTGGTGAAACAGCGCCGGCGTGCGTAAGGGGTTCTTTGTTTCTAAAACATGACCCACAGATGCCATAAAAACGGGCGTGGGCGGTATGAACAGCCTGTTTTAGAACGACTCGCAATAGAGAAACATACTTTACGTCCGACATAGGAGCATCCTTCGCTTCGTTGCTCACTAGTTTATAGTCTTTTATTTGCGAGAAAACCCTAATCGTCGTTTCTTCGAAATTCAACTTCGGAACCAGCATCATAGTCAGTTGAAAGTCATTCGGAGGTGGCTTTTACCTTTCTTAAGGACCGGCAACACATCAGTGATACCTCTCGTGTCGCAGGTGTCCATGGGCGGCGGTGATCACTTACTATCAGGTGATCCGCATGTTTTAGTAAAATATAGTTATGTACATTGCCTTTGTACCCTATGTAGATGATATGATTTTTGGTTGGCACCGACTTCCAATGCATCGCTAGGTAGCACACATGTGTATATATATGTTTTATTTAATTTGGTTAATTTAATAAACTATTTATTTGCCGCTTTTTAGTGCCTTATGGGTTTTTGATTGATATTGAAGTCGGTTAATTCTTTTTTTTGAAAATTTACTTTATTTTTTATAATAATACACTGTGCGACCATAGAATTATGAAACCGCTTACATTTACAACGCATGTTCGGTACTCTATGTGTGCGACGCATGACCTAAGTCACACCTGATGGAAAGTGAGAACGAGGCCTAAGATGTAACGCGTTCACCCAGTAAATGCTTATTCACTCTTGATGGATTCGAACATATAAGAAGTCGTTTTATTCATCTCAATGCTAGAGTAACAGATACATTCAAATTTTTACGACGTCGAAGAATGAAAACATTTTTGTTGTGAAGTCTAAAATAAATTACGCCCTGTTAAGAATATACAGGTTTCAAATATTATAAGATATAGTCCTAAAAATTTGTAGTTGTAGAGTTTTCATAACTATTAGAATACTTGTGGTATTTGAAACGAAAAATGTGGGCACATATGTTACATAGAGAGTACCTATAGGTAGCTATATATTTAGAGAACTTATTTATCGGTTCTCTTTTTTACGTGGGGAAATCCCTTATGGATATCCACCCTCCCGGGGGAGAGGATGGGTTATGTCCGAGTTGCACGGACTAAAACCCCACGGTGTACCGACAGACCGTAGTGTTGGGGCGGCAAGGGGTTCGCATTGTATTTATTTATATCTGTTTATAATATAAAAATGAATCGCTGACATGTGTTGCTAAGCGCAAATCTCGGGAACAGCTAAACCGAATTCGCTAATTCTTTTTTTGTTGGATATTGTAAGGAGAAGGTTGTTATGTAAAAAAAGCACATATTTTAATATACTTAAGGCGGAACGGAGTTCGCGGACACTGCTAGATGTTATTAAAACTATTAATTCATCAGATATCTGATACATGCACTTCATGTTTTTCATTTCAAGTATTATACGTAATATGTATTAAAGTAATCAATGACCAAATGAAAAAAAATGCTTATGAATTAATTTTAGAACGTGGTAAACATTTTTTCTTTTTTTCTTGCATTATCCGTCCAACCCTTGTTCACGGAGAAATTATTTTAAAATCAATTACAAAATACTACCCGAAAACCGAAAAAAGTTGTAAACAGAGACGGTATAGGAGGAATATATGTGATGACGTACCTGCCTTCACGATATGATATTCTAATCGCTGGTCTAGTTAGGGCACCTTTGGCTGATGGTTCGAGGCGTCGTATCCTTGTTACTGAATTCCATAGGTGTTTATTTCGTGCGTACTTGAGTAGCACAGGATAGTGTTTTTGTTCATGTTAACTATTGTACTGGAGCTTATCAAATCGCTAGAAGATCTTGTGTTCTGTGTTTTCGCGTACTACAGCCGTTGTTTCTGTTGGCGATGTGATAGGCGCTCTTCCATGGGAGCCAATAAATGTTAGGTAAAGCAGGCTAATAACATTTCCGTTTAAAAAAACAGATTTACATTCCGAAAGGAACTAAATCTAAGTATAATGGTTCATGTAATACATATAACTTTTTTAAAGTTTTCAGTTTTTATACTCCAAGACCTAATTTCAAATTTTAACGTTCATAGGGTTTTTAGTTCTTTTTCTATGATATTAATATAATAGAAAAGCAATCCTCACTCAGTTCATATGTAAGAGTTATTGTTCTATTATTTATAATGATGTAAAAGCTAGCTGAGAACTTGATACCGCTCGTTATGTCGACGTATTAGCCAGACGAAAAAATTGTCAAAAAAATATATAAATCTTTACACTTTCACGAGCGAAGGAAAATTCTATACCACATTATAGAAATACTGCAAGTAACAAAGGAACTGTACTTTCTAGTCCAGCTGTCTGAAGACTGCTATATGTGTTTCGCAACAGATTTAAAACTTAAAGTGATGGTTAGCTTGTATCAAAATATCTATCACAACATGCAGTAATGCTGTCTTTTGAACCCAAATTTGCACTCGCATTGTGGTGCTGATGGCAATCAAGAGATACTGCATCGTTGCCCCCGCGGCGGCCTTCGTCCTTGCCGGCTCTTTGCCCTTGCGAACTGAGATAGAGGCGAACAGGCCGTAGTGGAGGTAGTCGAGAGAGTCTGTGAAGAGGACCCTCTCTACAAACGGAGGGCCAGTAAGAGGAGAAGGCGATCTGTCCGCCTTCTCCCATCACTGTCGCCGGATCTGAGGGGATAGGCCGAGGGCCTATCACCTCATTCAACAGGTCCCGGCTGATGAGGGGAGGCAGCTAGTGTATACCCAGTTTGTCTCCTTGTTAAGGCGAAGCTTGGGGATCACCTTTCGTCAGTCGGACCGATGGGACGGCTTTTGAGGTATAATCGAAAACAGTCCCTTGCCGCCCCAATCAAAGCGGTCGGTCGGTACACCGTGGGGTTGAGTACGAGTCTTACACTACCCACTCCCCCTCCAGGAGGGTGGCGTGTCTATGAGAGTTTCCCTACGTTAATAAAAATAAGATTAAATTTATCCCTTGGTAATACGATATTTTTATGAACAATGGATATTTGCAATTTATAAGCTTTTTGTGCCCTTGCCATACAAAATCTCATGACTATCAGTTAAGCAATGAAAGCGTAACAAACAAACTCACATTTACATTTATATTATTAGTAAGAATTTTTTAATCCGAAAAAATATTACAGGTATTTCTGACAGAAAGAATACCGTGAAATGGTTCAAATTATACATCTCTTTAGAAAAAGAAAATAAGATATTAATCCATTTATAATAATCCCGAGAAGAGAGCAGAGTAGAAAAATTACATTTTTTTTCCTAAACAATTGCGAAACTCACGAGAATCTTTTCATTTAACTTTGATGTGAGTCACTTATTAATTTGCCGAGAATTTTATAAGAGCTCTTGTAAATAAAGCAATCTGGAGAGTTCTGAATGAGGACTGTGTCTGAGTTGAATATCAACTTTTGAAAATATTAATACTTTAAGATGTTCTTTTTACATTTGTCAGACACGTAACGTTACCGACACGTGGGGAAAAAAGGTAAATTCATATAAATGCGTCAGTTTAGGTTCAGAAGTGTCTTTATATATATTATTTAATTATGTGTACTAAATGTGACTAATATTATATATTAATACTTCTATGTTTATAAAAAAATAATTTAATTTTATTGATCACTTAGTTATTTGTAAAGTCTGTATAAGAGAATGGGGAGAAGAGATGGAAGGGGGGAGAGAAGAGGTGGTGGGGCATGGGCCTCCGGTACTCTAACTAACCGAACGAAACGCCACAATACAAGCACCTGTTACTTCACGTCGGTTTTCTGAGAGAGGGTGGTACTACCAAGAAAACATGTACCATTCTAGAACATATCGTGATTTAACATTAGTTGATAATGTGATCTACTTATGTATAAAAAAAGAGATTTCAAAAAAACAAGAAAACATGTATCAGTATTCTCAAATTAAAAAAATACAGGCGGTTCTAATAATTTTCAATATAGGTTTTATAAAGAAGCTTTTGTAAGTGGTAGAACGACGCTAAAGCTATAATTGGTTTCAGCATGAATGGGTCGACTCGTCCGGGGTAGTACCACCCTTTCACAGAAAACCGACGTGAAGTAAAAATGCTTGCATTGTTGCGTTTCGTTTGGTCAGTGAGAGCGCCGGAGATCCATCTCCTCTCCCCTCTTCTCTCCCTTCCCCTCTCCTCTAACCCCTCTCGCTTTCTTTCCACTCCCCCAAACACAGGCTGGCAACATACGTGTGACTCCTCTAGGGTTGCTAGTGTCTATCGACGGCGGTGATCGCTTAACAACAGATGACCTGCCTGTTTTTTTGCCTCCTATATCTATATCTATACTAATATTATAAAGAGGTAAAGTTTATGAGTTTGTGACGTTGTGACGTTGCAGGGGGTATTCTCAGGAACTACTGGTCCGATTTGAATAATTCTTTCAGTGTGCTCATTCATCGAGAATGGTTATAGGCTATATGTCATCACGCTAAGACCAATAGGAGCGGAGCACAGATTAATAATGTTTCAAAATCGGGATGTTTTTCCTTTTGAGAACGTTTGTTACGTGTTAGTGTATCTATTCCACGTGAACGAAGTCGCGGGCATAGGCAAATATGATATAAAAAAAAACTAAAATTTACTCTTGTCTGAAATAATTTTGATTGGTTTATTCACGATTACAAATCGGTTACGTTACGTTTGTTCTAAATCGTTCTGAAAGTGAAGCTTAGTTGTAGATCAATTGTTAAGTAGGCGCTTAAGAACTGCCACTTTGTCGATCTATTTATGTTTAAGATTCATTAGAATTTAAATAAAGTTATTTTATAATAATTATAATATACCTATAGGAGTTTTTGGCGGGATTTTAGTCTGTCATGTAGTGGATTTTATATTTTATTCATAATCTTGTGTTACTTGACTCTATATTGTATAAAGTTGGTGGTGTTTTATGTAATATGGTTAGTTTATTATGCATAAGTGAAGTGAATGAAAAGTAGTACCACGGATCATGCAATTCTGAGATGCCACAAAAACTCCATGGAAGGTTCTAACAAGGGAGCCACCATCTTGTTAGAATGTTGATTCACACGACGCTTGATATTGAAATGATCGTTGTACGCTTGTAATATTATTTACTACTTGACAATGGCAGTAATAATCTGAACGGTTGATTGCCAAAAATAAAGTAAAAAAAAAAAAAATATACCTATATTGTAGTTACTTGGTAATGTTTTAAAACGCTTAAAATTATAGATTGAAATTGAAAGAAACAATGGATGCAGTTTTTCTTTAAATCATAAGGGGCAAACGAACAGGTGGGTCACCTGATGTTAAGTGATCACAGCCGTCCATAGACACCAGCAACACCAGAAGAGTTGCAAGTGCGTTGCCAGCCTGTGTTGGTAGGGAAGGGGGAGGGAGGTGGGTCTCCAGCGCACTCACTGACCGAACGAAACGCAACAATGCAAGCACTGTTACTTCACGTCGGTTTTCTGTGAGAGGGTGGTACTACCCCGAGCGAGCCGACCCATTCATGCTGAAAATAGTTATAGCATCAGTGTGGCTCTACCATCTACAAAAGTACAGTTCTCCCGCAGTAGAATTGAAACTTGCAAAAATTGGTTGCCTGTAATGTAACGACTCGAAGGCATCGGCCGATGGAGTGGAAGAGAGATATATGAGTCACAAGCTGAATGCTTAGGCCGATCGCGCCTCCTTATCGCTTGATCCACGCTCGCGCTCGCACGCTCGGCTCAGGTTTAACCTGACAAAGAGTCATGCTTCTTTGTGCGTGCAGCCGGCGTTCTTCGATTTATAAGACGTTGTCACGTAAAAACTGCACGATGAAGTCTATAGAGATCTCGTGCCGCCCCAACCATAGCGGAAGACGTACAGCGTGGGGTTTTAGTCCGTGGGAGTCGGACATAACCCACCCTCTCCCCCGAGAGGGTGGGTATCCATAAGGGATTTCCCCACGTTAAAAAAAAAGGACGACGGCCGCCAGGCCAACTAGTAGATTATAAGAAATTTCAATTGTTGTGACAGTTTTTAATATCTAATCGGCGAGCTTTTTTGTGACAAAAAAGGTGGGGTAAACACTCTTTCGGGTATAGTCTGGAATACACCGCTTGTTGTCCGATTATCGGAGGTAAGTAACATAGAGCGCGGTCAGTACTTAGATGGATGACCGCTGAGGATCACCGCGTAAGCTTTTTGCTATATTTTAAGTTGAAATGTCTCCCTTTAATACCAAAGTTTCACTTCTATCGTGTGTCTTTACGACATATTCCGTTTACACGATAAAATGGCAGCACTGTATTAAATCGTATGACCATAGTGCAATCTATCGACTGTCGGCTGTTTGTTATACTCAGGCTGACCCCGAGATTCGGTAAAGGTGCTGTGAAGGTTTTATCTCCACGTAATCAGTAACCGTAATCAAGCCGGACAAACATACAAGTTTTTGACCCAATCTTATTCGAAAAGATTTGGATTTTTTATTCAATTAATTTTGTATCTTAAATATTATAGTTTAGCAGAGTGCGGTAGAGAGTACTAATTTTTATGTAAGGTTCATAAATGTTTCATTTATATACTAATTTACTAGCTTTTATTCGTCGTGGATTAGCCCTTAATGAAGAGAGAAAAATTAAAATTAACATAAAATATTTTTTCTTATAATAAATGTTTTCGGTAATAATATACCCCAAAATTATTCCTACTAGCTTCTGCCTGCGGCTTCATCGGCGTGGAATAAGTGCTTTAGGCTAACGATAACACGAAGCGGAAGCTCTCAGAAGAAAAAAAACGATTTTGAAACATTCTTCATTGATGATCCACGCTTATTGGCCTCAGCGTGATGATATATAACTTTTAGCCTTCTTCGATAAATGAGTTACCTAACACTGTGACAATTTTTAAAATCGGACTAATAGTTCCTGAGATTACACCCTACGAAGTCATAAACTCATAAGGTCATAAACTCACAAATTTTACCGCTTTATAATATTAGTATAGATAATGTATTTAATTGTTTTTATGGTTACTATTATACAGAGTTTAAATTAGACATTGAAATTGGTCAGAGAACCACAAATAGTACATACAAACACACCTCTCGGCAAACATTTACCGAACACTTCAAAGTTGCGACGTAGCGTGTCAAAGACACAATTGTTGCTAACTTTATCACGATTTGCAACCTATATTCGAATTAAAAGCTTAGCTATCCATAATCTCTAAATGTTTGTGTACTACATATATTTTCAAAAAATAGACCGAAGTTAAATTCGCGATATATCACAACCATTACTCAGTTGATAGTGTGCCAGATAGTCTATGGCGACAGGTTAAAATCCTTGTTGAGTTTTGATTAAAACTATAAAGTTCCTCCACATTTAAATTTATCTGTGTCGATATAAAAAAGGAACGAATGATTTAAAAATCTACGAAAGAAATTAATAAACAATTTAATTAATTCTTCGAACGTCAATTTCTCATTTAATTCATTACGCGATGCCTCGTTAAAACATTTATTTCAATTGCATCCTATTTTGTATTTGATAATGTATTCAGATTTCACGATATGAAACGTTTCATTTTGAACATCGGATTTTACGTAATATCGTCGAAACTTTTTTTTAATGCCTATATACTTGTATAATGATTTTTATTTTTTATAACAATTTTTCATTTATATCTTATATTATTTTTTAAAATTACTGCGTAGCCTCTGCAGGAAAACATAATAACAAATAGTCTAGATAATAGTTCGATAAATCTTCTCTCTGCTTGTAAAAGCCGTCGTAATGTTGGTTCAGCCGTTACTAAATTTAGTCCGTAGAACTAGGAGACAATAATTTTATTTATAGCTACAGAAAACCAGCTTTTGCTCGTGGTTTTACTTGTATATATGTATTTAAACAATCACTTGGGGACAACAAATGTTCCTCGATATAAGTTACTCTATACCAGGTGAATGTTTAAATGGTCACATCCTTCAATCCTGTGGTAGTTTATAGTCACATTTAACATATTGAATAATAATGTCAATACAAATACTAATAAATAACAAAAAAAAACCTTGTTAAAGTTTGTCCCAAAACTTTTAAAAGTACGAGAACGATACTTTTATTTGTAAAAAAATCGGGCCTAGCTTCAATGAACAACTTTTTTAAGGTTAATCATTACTAACTGCTTGTCGTGGGAAAGCCGCACGGTCGAACAAGGGGAACAGTGCGCGACGCGACGTATAGGAGGGGGTCTGAACTGTGCAACAGTGCGGTATTCATTTATTACATCAGTTTTGGTATAAATCAGCTGTTATTGAGTGTTCATCAGTTTTGCGATTTCGAGATAATTAGGTCAAATATTAATCACTAATATTTAATTGATTTAGAACGAGAATCGACTAATGATTAACCTGTAAAAATATTGCTAGTTACTAAATGGTCGCTCGGTATATCTGTATTCTTGATAAAGGGTGCACAAAATTTCACGACGATCGGTTCAGTATTTAAATCATGAAAGCGTAAAAAACAGACACGCATTTGTAACATCAGTAAATATGCGAATTCATCAAGTAAAATTTGATAAAGCATATGATTTGTTTATTTCGTTTGCACCTACACCCTGTAAATTCTACTTAATATAAATGCCTTGTATTTCTTTTAACAAAACACCATCAGTATAAGCAAGATTAAGCTTAGTCGAAATTACCTCATCAGTTCATAGCCTAAATAAAAAAGATGTATCCATTTAAACATGCGGCCCGTAAAGCTAACAACGTTGGCTATGTTGGCGCTTGATTAATAATTTTGTTAAAGTCCGCCAGCAACATTTTGCTAAACGCTTCGCAGAAAACACCACTCTATCTGCTTTCATAGTTGAATACTTTATGTGGTTGCTAATAAGGGAGTGAAATTAGGCAAGCGGCTCGTTTGAACGCTCTTTGCAAAATTTGTTATACATAAGTTATGCACAGGGCGAATTAGAGTTTTTTTTTTTTTAATTTATAAGTTTATTTTATGAATATATTATATCGCAGATTTACATTTTAGCTCTATTAACTTGATATTTCATAATGTAAACTATACCTATTGATTGTACAGTAAACGTTTACAAAAAAGGGAAAGGAACTTCGTTCCAACTGGGAGTGTATAGACCCCTCAAGGTTATTTTTACATTATCGCCAATATATTATGTAGGTCAGTTTTTATCTTAATTGAATCCGGTAGATGATGCTACGACCGGGTTCAAGGCTTATTTTGAAATATTTCTCACATATCATCTGGGTGTCTGTTTGAACGAGTCCCTTGATAGTTTGGGTTTACAATTGGAATCGGTAGGTGTAGCTGCAATCGGGTTTTAGGCTTATTAAAATTTTTCGTAGTTAAAATACAATTGAAACCGGTGATAACCGATTTGGTGCAGACGAAGTTGTACGGGTCAGCTAGTTGAATATAAAACTAAAAGGTGTCTACGGATTGAGGTGAGAGACAAAAGTGCATCCAAATCGGGATTCAATGTATAGGTGGTACTGACGATCTTGCGGCGGTGACAAATCCCCAATTCGTCGTATTGTTGCCTTGTGCTGCAGGTAACCTGTCACAATGGTTATATGTAAATGTGACCTATATCTCAGCTTGGTTGTTTGTGATGGTGGTGTAATATCCTAATAAATATAATTGCGAATGTGACGTTTTGTTTGTTTCGTTATACGCATTAACTATACAACAAGAGTACATAAAAGCAAAAACCTCCAGAAAAACATTACTGTTCACTAAGAATAAATCAAATTTATACTAAGCGAGCGAAGCCGTAAGCAAAAGCTATAAACTTTATAAAATAGGGTCAATATAAATAGCTGAATTCATTGTTTTGTATATTCGCAAATAAATATTCAGAATCATTAGGTCCATCTTATACTCTAACTAAAAGGGTCGGTAAGCCGAAACCGGGTTGTATTTTCCAGCAAAGAGTTATTTAAAGTGCAGAATTATTGCTTGAAATTTTAATATACGCATATAGTTGAAATATTTCGTTTTATATATGTTGAATTAATCTCACTATATAATTGCGGGTGCTTGTGTCCTGTGATGCTTAATTTTCGTCCTTCATCTATGGAGAGAATAGTTTATCGAATATGGTCAAATCACTTATTTCTTCACCTCAATTGATGCGGTTTTAATATAAGGAGAGATGTGGACTGTATTGCTAGCAGTCTGCGAGGGCAAGGATATAAAGGATACACGCTCAATCGCAGGATAAAAAAGTATACAATCGGTTGAGCTGGGAAAGAGAAAATGTACACACTTACTTGGCAGATGTGCGTCCGATCGTAGGCATCAGTGATGCTGCGGTAGAGGAACTATTATTTCACAGCACCGAATAATCACGATATAACGTCCGTATCCAGTCCGTATGCGAATCACAAAACATACGTATTGTCACTCGTAGCGTAGCTTGAGTACTTGTTCGCGACACAGAGCGTTCTTGTATAATAGCGCGATGCACACTATAATAATAACGCAAACGGTGGGAACGCAAACGCGTCCTCAAGCGATATGTTAAGGAAACGGATACGGAGCAGGGGGAGAGGCACCGGAGTTGCCCTCGCGGATTGCAACAAAACTAACTGCCTATAAAATAATTACCAATCTAGAATGGATAAAACTTTGCGAAAACATTTATATGCTTTGATCAACACTGATCAATGACAATAGCATTTTCCTTGCATGAAAATATAACTACGATTCACAATATTCTGAAGTTGTATATAAAAATAGTACATTTTTGTTAACTCAATATTTAAAGAGTAACGAATTTTTCACTTACTACACGATCACTATGTAGTAATATGCTGCCGCCACCACTCGTTGTTAGTACAAAATCCCACCACCATATCGATCCAAAAAGAGTAAACTTTGCTTTAAACTCTCATATAAGCACTACCTATTGCAACTTCAAACTTAGTAAATAAAGTAACGTATAATATATTCACGCAGTTCTATTGTAAACTCTGTTTATTGGTGTGTATTTTTTCTTCTAAAATTTTAATTGTTTTATTCTGTCTTAAATTAGTCGCTACATTAGCTATACTTCTTTAGTGTGATCATCCGTGACGTGTTGTGTGCTGTGTTATTTATTTGTTCGTTCTAAATGTTGCATTAACATTAATATGACCGACTGAGCTTTTTATTATCTTCATATAGGCTCTCATCGAAAATCAGCGCTGTAGCACTATTTGTATTGCACATTTCTGCTGAATGGATTCGCCAATTGATGGACATTATTTTTTTATTTTCAAATGTATTTATTTTCTGTGTAACTAGTTTGTGTAATTTAATTTAACGGTATGGTTGTTTTTTTCTA
>JACEII010000048.1:2456599-2516846 GCA_014332785.1 Antheraea mylitta
AAAATACCGAGATCATTTTCTCATTTTATTATACTTTGTAAAACTAATTGACATAAAGTCAATATTGCAAGTTACAGACTGCTGTGCAATTTAATTAAATGAATGTAATTAATTTACTAGCTTATTACAAAGTCTTCAAAGTGTTTTTCGGTAGAAAAATCAATATGCTAGAAGCAATGTTGTAGAATAAAATAGAAGGGTGAAAGTATTGGTATCGAATTCCATTTATTATAGAACGAACCTCGAGAAACTTGCATGGATTTTGTATTGATTTGTGCAATTCTTTACATTGGAGAATAGAAGAGACCACTCCGTAAATGAATTATAGAATAGTTTTAAAATATATCTTCGTATACAAAATATTGGCAAAGTTAAGTGTTTTTTCAGGGAGGTGATTTTTACGCTATCAATTTTATTATAACTTGCCAGTATACGAACATCAGCTTCATTACTATATAATTAGGCACATATTTGATCACAAAGGATGTTAAACATAATACTAATTTTGTTATAACTCAAATCAACTCAATCTATTATATGTAATAGTCAAATTTGTTACTGTCTGTGTGCGAACTCATAGCTACAGCTACATATAACGAATAAAGGTATAAAAACAATGTGTTTCTAATTGTAAGCTATGACGAACTTTGTCGTGTCATTCAAACTTGTAGTCTGGTGAAGCTATTAAACTTTGCTAGGTCAATAGCGTAGTTAATTCGAAAAAGTCATTCAAATTATTATGTCAACCTTATAGATATTTCCTCCTTTTTTTGTTGAAAGTGATAAAAGTCGCGTACGAGTTGAGTAATCTGGTGAAGCTGTAAAGGCCTCGCCAGGCCAATAAGCGTAATCAGTTCGAAAAAAAAGTCCGAATTAAGATGAAAATCATTTCAACCCTGAAAACCATATCTCCTCGTTAATGGTCATCATCATCAGCCTGTAAGAGACCCACTGCAGGGTTATAGACCTCTTCCCGAAGGATGGTATGGGCGTAATCACCATGCCAGCCCTCGACGTATCGGCAATTTCAAACTCTGAGAAATCGACAGTTCTAAATTTTTCCCCCATACAGTAAGTAGTACTACAAAAACATGTCTCAGGTTTAGGTTTCCTCGCAATATTTTCCTACATCGTCTGCCGATAGTGTTACCAATTTAAATTAGTAAATGTACGCGAATTCAGAAAACTTCGTTGGTACATGCCGGGGTTCGAACCTGCGGACCTCGAAATAATATTCCGCCGCTCAAACCAGTAGGCCACCACGGCACGGTAATGGTATCAGTCGCAAAATACACATTCAACCTGGTACCTTGTAGATAACTACGAAGCACCTCTAGTAAATTACTTCTGTCCTTTTATCTATTGACTAGCCCTTGTCCGCGACTTCGTCCGTGTAGTAATAGTTACTCTGGGTTAACGCTAAAACGCAGCCGAATCTCTCAAAAGCAAAAAAATATCCCGATTTTGAAACATCTTTCATCTGTGCTCCGCTCCTATTGGCCTTAGCGTGATGATATATAGCCTATACACATTCTCTATAAATGAGCTATATAGCACTGAAATAGTTATTCAAATCGGACCAATAGTTCCTGAGATTACCCCCTACAACTTCACAAACTTTATAATATTATCGTAGATAAATCTATTTTATAGAAGGCTAAGTACTGAATTATCCACATTGTAACATTAGGTAATTTTAATAAATCCTAATATTTCTAGTCACGGAGAGCGGAATATCAGAAACTCTGTTATCTGAAAAAATCTTTGGTAAGTAAGTAAGTAAGTGGTAGAGCAACGCCGATGCTAGGACTGGTTTCAGCATGAATGTGTCGGCTCGTCCGGGGTAGTACCACCCGACCCACAGAAACACCGACGTGCGAGTAAATAATGCTTACATTGTTGCGTTTCATTCAGTCAGTGAAAGCGCCGGAGGCCCACCTCCCCTCTACCCTACCAACACAGTCTGGCAACGCAATTGTGACTCCTCTGGTGTTGCTGGTGTCTATGGACGGTGGTGATCACTTAACATCAGGTGACCCACCTGTTCGTTTGCCTCCTATGATATAAAAAAAAAACTTATTTCAGTTCAAGAACTCGAAATAAAATTTCATCTTAAAAATGAAAACAGATTTACTTATTAAACCATTTTAACATATATTGCTTACATATTTATCAATTTGAAAATTTACAATATATTCCGAATAGTGAATTATAGTACTATTAAAATCTATAAATATAACTTGTCATTTGAAATTCTTGAAGCGTTAATTCAGGCAACATTAATATGCGTTCAGTAAACAACACTAATACTGAAATGCGTACCGATCTTTATTAAAAACAAGTATAACAATTTAGTGTCTAGTATTTTTCGAAGAGCAAATATAACTTTGTTTTAGCTGTAAAACAATTTAAATTAGTGAAGAAAAGACGATAAAAGCCTCACGACAATAATTTGTTGTAAATTAATACGAAATTCGAACGCTTTGTCAAGGTGTTGAATGTAATTAAGAGCCAAGATTGTTGTTACGTTTTTGAGACGTTACAATGTATTGAATTACCTAATTTTATTTGCTTTGAGATAGCGACACTGCCGAGTACCGTTTCATTTAATAAAGGTAACATTAAATGTGTTGATATAAAATGAAAATTATTTAAATTACCTGCGGCTTCACTCACAATAAATAAACTAACCTTCGCATTTATAATATTAGTTAATGTTATTTCAGTATAATCTATACTAATATTATATGAGGTATATATCAGGTGAAAGGTTAAACGTTCGCAATGTTCTAGGACACCTTATGGTCCCATTTAACGTATGAGATAATAATATCAAAACAAATACTAATAAGCAACCAAGAGAACTTAAGTTAAAGTTTGCTCAAGGACTTTCAAAATTATAAACACAATCGTGATAAACCTAGGTGTAATGACCGGTGCGAAAAACTACAATAGGCGATCCGGAGTAAGTAACTTTCGATAATAAAACGGACATTAAACCCTTTTATTTTGTTCCCGACGTTCCTATGTTCACTTCCAAGTGAAAGTGAAATCACCCGACGGTCATTAATACTGTGCTTTAACATAGATGCGTAGAGGGTTGTGTATATATTTTTTATTTTTCTATATAATTTGATCAAATATTAAACACTTATTTTTTTATTAGAACGAGAATCAAGTGTAGGCTATCTTTCATAAATATTGCTAATGTCTAAAAATTCAATCTGAATATAGGGTTATATACGGTATATAGGGTATATTGTTTGTTTATTTGTCTGGCTTGAAAAATTCTATTAAAGTTATATAGCTAATTTATCGAGGAAGACCATAGGCTATAAATCATCACTAAGACCAAAAGGAGCGGAGCATCAATGAAAAATGTTTCAAAATCGAGTTTTTTTTCCTTTTGAGTGCTTCCGCTGCGTTATAGCGTTAGCTCAGAGTAACTATTCCACGCTTACGAAGCTGCGGGCATAAGCTAGTGTTTAATGCTTGGTTTACATCTTTTTTTTTCTATTTAATTAGTTGAAATGTTTGTTCTTATTTTACGTATATTATGTTACGACCAATATTTAGATTATATTATTTAATATTAAATCTTTATAGTGTGAGCAGAAATTATCTTGGATTTAAATCGTGGATTACAAGAAAGTACCTGGGCGATCGAGCCTAGCTCTTTAAATTAAAATTTTTAAATTAAAATAAACTGTTAGGTTTGCCTTATAAAATTAACATTTTTTTACAGAAAAAAAATATTAAAAAAATATATCTCGTCTGCTGGCACTCGGATTCGAACTGGGGTTACACGGATTTTCGAAGCAACCGATTTCCATCTGACCTATTTTTGTTTTGACAGCGCCGGCGAATTTACCTTTATATTCTAGCTATATTTTTTCATTGTCTGAAAACACAGGTAAAAAAGTTAGCTATGAATAAAATCTAGCTAGATCGATTTATTGATAATAAAATGTTCAACTTTTACTTTAAATTTACAATTAAGAGGTTACATAACTTTTCAAACATTTAGAGATGAATGTTTTAAGAACAAATAAACTATGAATGTATTTTAAAGCTGTAATTTTTTAAATAATTATAATTGTTAAAAATCCTTATAAAAGAAGTTTAAAATTAATTCCTTTTTGTAAACATAATATCACTTTAATTAATTTAGTTTCTTTTAATGTTTGAAACTTGAAAAGTACTTAAAAATGTCAATAGACTTAAGAGGTCATTAGAGTTTAATAACTTGTAATTTGTATTAGTAGTAGCAATGAACTCTTAATTAGATTTCAATAAAATATGGTTTGCTCTATTCAAAACACAATTACGAAAGTTAAATGAAGAAATAAATTATGGGAATCAAATGTAATCTTGTTAAAAAAAAACTACGATTTTTTTTCATTTCTACGGCATAACTTAAAATGATTAATTAAAAGTCAACGCTCTATATCGTATTTAATTAATCTATTTACTGTAATGGACATTAGAATGGTGAACACTTTTTCTAAAATCTCACAATTTAACGTCAATTAATATATGCTAATTGATTTTTGAAGTATAGAATTTTAGTAATTATTCAAAAAGCAAATCAATTCAGAATTGTAATGTTTGTAAGCGTCTAGACCAGTGTTTCACAACGTGGGGTCCTCGCCCCACAGGGGACAATTTAAAAATAAGCTCGATACGACTTTAACCCTTTCGCTTTAGGTTATTTGAATGCAATGCTAGATATCGGTGACAAATTGAACAAAAAAGGCAAAAAAGAAATGCTGTAAATAATTATTAGAAATAATTTCGTTTGACCTTATTAGAATATCAACTGGGTAATTAAGTAATAAGTAAGTTTTCCATTATATGTTTTGAAATTTTACTAATGATGTTTTGATAATAATTTCATAGTGATCTCTTCCTAAAACTTATTATTTATATTTCTTAAGGGAACAAAACAATTTTTATAAGTTAAAAATTATGTATGGGGAAGGGGCCATAAAAAATTAGAAATGTTAAGGTGGGGCATAGTCTAAAAAGTTTGGGAAACACTTTCTAGACTCTACATGCATTTGTTTATGTTATACCTTAGTTCAATTGTATTCTGGCTACCGAGATACAGGCTCTGCCTGATTTGGAGGCCATTGTAAAAATATGTCTCTTTGAGGTAGAGCCACGCTGAAGCTGTTACTGGTTTCAGAATGAATGGGTTGGCTCGCCCGGGGTAATACCACCAGACACACAGAAAAGCGGCGTGAAGTAACTGTGCTTGCATTGTTGCGTTTCGTTCGGTCAGTGAGAGCACCGGGGGCCTACCTCTCGTTCTCTCCGTCTCCTCTTCCCTCTACCCCAATACAGACTGGCAACGCACTTGCGACTTCCCTGATGCTGCAAGTGTCTATGGACGATGGTGATCACTTAACATCAGGTGACACACCTGTTCGTTTGCGTCCTATGATAGATATAAAAATAGTGAAAAAAATGTAACTTATATTTTAGCGACAATGAGTCGTGATATTTTTTTACAGTTTTAGCCTCAAAGATTGTTGATATGACTTCACCTATACATATAATAAGAATGGAAATCGTACGTGTATTTACTTTTTAAATTTTAGTTAAATAAAATGTTGCAGGTGTGTAGGATTAAGTACTAAAATACATTCCAAATATTTTTAGAAATGTCTGTCTATTTATTTGGACACACATCACTCCTAAAGTACTGCATTCATGATAAAAACTTTCCAAGAAGACTATAAAGCATATCCTTGAGTAACATTTAATCTCTGTTTCATTAAAATCGGTCAACTCCATCAGAAGTTATTGTAATTTTAATGACGACGTGACTTATGTACGAGAGAAAAGTAGATAAATAAATTAACTTAATATATTCGGATGACTTCATTGAAAACTGTTTTGTTACATAAAGTTACACGCGGATGATGTCGCGAGCATAACTGGGGGCCTAACCAAGTTGCTAATCAACAATCACTAACACAAATAGAAAACGGAAAAATGTATGGAGATGATATATCATCATCATTACCCTTATCCCAATTAAGTAGAGTCGCCACAACATGTTTTCTTTTTCCATTCTCTCCTGTCAGATGTCGACTCAGTATTCACACCTTTTACAGACATATCGTTTTTCACACAGTCCATCCATACCTTTTTCCATCTTCCTCTGCTCGTATACCAGTACCAGTAATAGCTTCTTAGGTAACAGTTTTAGGTTTTACAATAAAGTCCCAAAACATGTTACCGATTTGCCGGACTGCAAATTTAAGCGCCACGTCAAGCGGGCGTTTGTGTCAAAAGGATATTATAGAGTGGATTCGTATGTGAACGATAGTGATCTCTGGAATTGACTCCTCTCTGTAAGCTGTATGATGTATTTAAATGTATGTAAAAAAAAAATGTACCTGATCGAGTTTCTTGTCGGTTCTTCTCGATGGCTGGGTTGTTTCCGAACCGGTGGTAGTTTTTGACGTTCATAAGCGCCTTATTAGGGCCTAAACTATATAAAGAATTTTTGATTTTGATTTTTGTGTATCCGTCCACTATCATACTGAACACTTTTCTAGTTACACGGTTTTCATCTCTCCTCATGACATGCTCATACCATGCTAACCGATTACTCCTCAACTTCTCTTTCGCTGGTGCTATTTTCAAACTGCCTCTAATATACTCTTTCTTAATCTTATCCATTCTAGTCACAACACACATCCACCTTAATATTCGCATCTCTGCCGCATGTAATTTTCTCTCATCCGTCTCTTTCGTAGTCCAGCACTCATATCTGAACGCTATATAACGTGATTTTATCACATGATAATCACGTGATATGGCGTTCAGATATGGTACCTCTATAAATTTTTCCGTTTTCTATTTGTGTTAGTGATTGTAGATAAGCAACTTGGTTAGGCCCCCAGTTACAAAATACATATATTTGTGATATTAAATATCCATATATAAAATAAAGAAATGATACATATTTTCTTGTGGTTTGGTTAAGCTCTTGCTAGGCCAATAGCGTAGCCAGTTCGAGATAAAAAATATTTAACTTACTTTATACTAAAACTGGTTAAAAAGTTGTAACATTGATAATGCACCTTCCCAAAAACTAATACGAAAATGACTTCAACGAATTGCTGAGGACGTTTTTATATTATTTAAAAATGTCGTGTTATACAAAAAAAATCGTATATCGAATAACAATTTAGATTCACTTCGTAATTGCAAATATTTTCTTAAGGAAAGAATTTAAATATCACGTTCTTTTTTACTTAAAGTCTTGTCTTTGTAGCTATTTTTCGCCGTGTTTAATCTTACCCTAACAAAGGAACAAGATATTTAACGTGAATAGAAAATGGAGTAGCTTAAAGGTAAGCGAAATTAAAAGAGATTGCATATTTTAATCACAAGGAAAAAGTATCTACGCTTTTCATTACCGAGTTTATTATAAACGTTCATTATTGAACATAGCCATATATCTAAAGAAAACCTTTACCTTATCCTTTTGTTATTTAAAATCTAAATACATATAGTGGTATCTTCACAACAGAATATTTAATTTTATATTTTGAACAATCATTTTTGAATATTAATGTGTTTTTTAAACATATAGTACCTTTGATTTCGGTCTTAGAAAAGTGGTGTTGCTATTCCACGGATAATACGTATTTTGACGTAATAATGTCTTATAAATAGATGCAACGAAAAAGCATGACTCATTGTCACTTTCCACCTAAGCCGAGCGTGTAAGCGAAAGCGCGGAATAAGCTATAGAGAGTCGTGATCGGCCTAAGCATTCGGCTTGTGACGCATCTATCTCTCTGCCACTCCATCGGCCGATGCCTCCGAGTTGTTATCACGTAAAATTATCGTCTGTAAACTGACTTTACAGAGAACAGACAACCAACTTTTTTTTGTTTAACGATTGGTTATCAGCTTACTTTAATTTTTTATTTGTAATTTTCTGTTATTTTTTACCATTTAACTCCTATGAAAAAAGTATATATCATAGGAGATAATCTGAAAAGTTCGTTTTTTACCAGGCGCTTGTATGAGATCTCGTCAGAAATAAATAACGGATATGAACGTAACGTGACGGAACGAAACGCGTGTAATCAATTGTGGTCATTACATGTTAATCTGAACCATTTTTTGATTAATTATATCTTTTTATATTTTACAATTACATATCAACACCGTCAACCGAAGTGAAGTTTAATATTTAAACAAGGACGCGTTTTTAATTACTTTTTGTTGTTTTAATTACTAATATAAAAGCTATAAGTCGGTAAAATGATTGTGTTGTCGCTGCCGTTGCTACGAGAATATTAAATGGACACGTCGGTGAGTGGCGCAGAAGCATCCCAGAAGGGTTTGTTTTTATCTTAGTTGGACTCGGTAGGTGGTACTGTGAATAGGTTCTAGGCTTATTTAAGAAACATTTTCGCATACCAACTAGGTATGTATTTAAATGAGTCCTTAAATGGTTTGGATTCACAATTGGAAATGCTAGGTGTCACTGCAATTGGGTTCTAGATTTATTAAGAATTTTTGCGTTTAAAAATGCATTGAAACTGGTAGAAACATGTTATTACTAATATTTTGCTCGCCCTATTGCTCGCTTCAGATTGAATTTTTTCAGTTTCAGTGAGACGTGGTAGCGACCAATCAATTCCAGGAGGAAGAGCACTCTAATGTCGAGTATAATATTGAATGACGGATTTCTACAAACTGACACCTTCAATAAAAAACTTCTTCAATCAAATGAAAGTTCCCTTTACTGTATTAAAATCCGTTGGATAGTTTAAAAAGATCTAAAGGGACAAACAGCGAGAACGACTCCATTAAATACCATGTAAAAATGACAGGTAATATTAGGTGACAATATATATTTTATCCAGAAAGATGACGAAGTTGTTTTGCATGAGATTTAAGTTTAAAGTTTATAAACTAGAAAGGTAGGAGAACTACACAGCACAAAGGTTATCCGGGTCAACAAAAACAGGGCAATGGCTGTCACAAAGCCTTGGGTACTTAATAACTTCTGTCTTAACGTTTTGTCCAGACAATGTCGTGGAAACGACACAACTTTTGATTTCAAAAGTCGCTTAGGAACACCTTACGTCTCTGAAGAAAAAAGTTTCGGTATCTCTCCTCAGCGTCGTAAAGCAAAGATAGATAAAGTGTATAATTTACGAGGCATTTCGTGCTAATGGCAAAAGGCTTTATTGCTTTCTAGTGATGTGGAGTTATGGCAGTTAATATTATGAACATTATAATCAAGATATTTCAATCGTGGAGTTAACAAATATTACAAATAGTACTCATATGTTCGTTTGAATATTTTTGTTTTCAAATATTTTTTGCCAGATACTATGTAGAGAAAAAATATTGTTATGGATATTTTAATTCTAAACAAATTTATGTATCCGTGCATTTTTTTTACGTCATAGGAGGTAAACGAACAGGCTGGTCACCTGATGTTAAGTAATCACCACCGTCCATAAACATTAGCAACCAACACCAAGCTAGTCGCAAGTGCGTTGCCATCCTGTATTTGGGGGGGTTTGGTGAGAGGGGAGGTGGGGCTCCGGTACTCTCACTGACCGAACAAAATACAACAATGCAAGCACTGTTTCTTCACGTCAGTATTCTGTGAGAGGGTGGTACTACTCTACTATATGTTTAATGGTAATGTGGCTTAAAATAGTACTTAAACTATACCCAGATAAGAACCTCCTGTAAGTTTACCCCTATACGTGTATGATGGTAATTTTCAAACTAAATGTGTTTGCGGACTTAAAGAAAAATCTAACGATGGTATGATTTTATTAAAAAAAATCCTTCATCGAAATTATTAAGTACTGAGAATTACATTGTGCCTGAACACACATGAAGGTATCATTAGCTTCTGCTAAGTATGCTCAATGAATGTGTGGTTATATTCAATTGTAATAGAATAAATGTTTAACGCTTAATAGATTAGCAATATGCAGTTGATTCCTCACTTATTTATCAAGCGTTGAATTGTCACACCGTTTGTGACACATCGCTGACTCGAGGCAGATTTGTTTTATGAATGTTTTTTGATTTTTTGCGTGATTTTTGCGTCGAAGCTGCAGATACTAGTACAGAACAAAATACGTGTATTTAATACAATCCAAGTTGAGAATTAAATGATTTTTTCATCGCCTGTTACAGTATCAGCTACTTTGGTTCGGTGCGAAAGCTACATACTCTATACAATAGTAACTTATAATTTGATTTAAACAACAATTAAAATGGAGTTACAAAAATATCGATTCATGATCTTCTTACCCTTATCCCACGTAATTCGTTTCGGTATAACATATTTTCCTCTTCCACTGTCCTCTGTCAGATATCATCTCGATATTCAAACCTTTTTATACACGTATAATTATTCATATAGTTCATCCACACTTTTTTCATTCACCTGTATTGGATGGATATCCGTCATTTCATTTTATCCAGTTAAAAAAAAATGTTGTCCGTGAAGTCGGCTTACGGACGATGATTTTACGTGACAACAATTCCGACACATCTGCCGATGGAGTGGAAGAGAGTTAGATGCGTCAGAAGCTGAACGCTTAGGCTGATCGCGCCTATCCATCGCTTGTTTCGCGCTCGTGCTTGCACGCTCGGCTCGAGCGGAACGGACACTGAATCACGCTTTTTCGTGCGTGCAACCGACGTTCAACAATTTATAAGACGTTATCACATCAAAAATATTGATTACAAATTTAGTTTATAATCATCCTCCCATCTCTATTACGTGTCATAAAGTGAAACAGATGATACTCTAGTGGCGTATCTTTTGAGACGTAAAAGTAAAATTGTCATGCTCATTTATCATCTCGCCCAAATCAGTTTCATCGAGCCCGTTCTAAATCGGTTAATGTTTTCAACAGTTCCTGTAACTTTATTGGACCTCTATTGTTGTTTCATTTTTATGAAGAATAAAAGTATTGTTACAACAATGGTGTTTGTGTGAACTCGAGACTAGAATGTTGCGAATGTCTTTTTTACGTTCTAAATAATTGTGTTCTATACAATTGAAGATAAAAATATTTCAGGAAAATATTATTTCTATACTATAAAATATTTGTTTAGGATTTATGGTAACGATGGTAGGCCTTTTCTTTTAGTGGTGCAGCTTTTTATCATGATGGTTATTTTAGTCATGGTGTTAAAAATTTTTTACAAACCAACCTAGCTAACTAAAACTCTCAAATTCAAAATCTTTCGTCAGGCACTTCGGATGTATTTTGGCAGTTACTCTTAAAAGCAATTCTGTCTAGATTTAATGTGTTGAAACTAGAAAACTACATTGGCATTTAACATAAGGTAAGATTATGGTCAAATGCTTGTAAATAATAAAGTAGTGCAAGTTCTTACAGGTCATGGAGGCATCGCGGCGTACCTACGCGGTGGCGTCAAAATCAAAGACAGTCTCGCATGTGCGTGTGACCCGAATACCGAGGAGACGGTATTTCACTTTCTCTTCGATATCTCTTTACCTCCGATCCCAGATAGGCATAAGACTTTCGGAACGGTAATTCATGTGGGCCGGGAGCCCATCTCCTTATGTCTCCCATTTAGGTAGGAGCCTGGCGATTATCTTCCACCGGGCGGACCTTTGGGGCGTCTATCCAAAGTGATTAGCGTAGGACGATCTCTTGCTACCCCAACAATACGGTCTGTCGGTACACCGTGGGGTTTTAGTCCGTGTGAGTCGGATTTCCCCACGTTGGTAAATAAAGTGGCGGGCCCAAAATAATGGTGGATGAAAATAACAGAGGTACTTCTCCTGGTCTTTATGGAATATGTGGAAGTAATAGCTAAAAAAATAAACAAATAGAAGGAAAACGAAACGGAAATGGACGTTGAAAGAAATATACCTAACATTGACAAAATGGAGACGAAAAATATACAGAAAAACGTAATGTTGTTTACTTTATTCGTACATTCATTAATGTACTTCGAAAGGAAGAAGAAATAAATTAATTGTTTATTGTTGGAACAACCATACAATAACCTTATATTAAACAAATTAGACAAAAAATAGTGAAATACATGTGAAAAACTTATCTAGACTTTCAAAAATTAAGAAAAGTATATTTTTTAATTCTGCAATTTATTTATGAACGCATTTTGATAACATTTTAACTAGGTTTTATATTTCTAAATTTGTAAATCTGAAGACGTTGATGTCGAAAGAAAAATTGTAGGATTAGATTGCATTTCAAATGTTGAAATCTTAGACGGCTTTATGTTTCTATTCAACATTTATCCCGAGCGTTGTGGGGCGTCTTTTGATAGTAATTTAATATCTTGAAGAAGATTATGATATATATATATATATATATTTTTAATATATACTCTGAAATGATTGCACTGAAATCTTTATGACTATAGAAGATTAAAAAATATATTATCTGAATTATTAAAATTGATATATTGATAATAACAAATATATTTTAAAATGATTCTGTCTAGGGTTTTAGAATAACCCAGTTATTGACAAGAGTTGATAACACACTCGGCCTTCTTTTACAATGTTTTGTTAACTGTGCCACCAATATTTTTTTACAGTTCATTATAGATCGTAATGGAATAATCTCTATGGGGTATTAGTGATTTCCAGGCATCACTATCATTTGTTTTATGATCCAATATATAGCATTCGACAATATCCAATATCCATTCCCCCTTTGACCTCATCAGATCGTAGTGGGGTCCCTCAGAGGGCCAGCCCATGTTGGCGGAGCAAATGCATTGTCAATTGACAATTGCTATTTTCCTGCCTAAAAGGTGTTTGTATGGAAAAAAAAACAAAGACATCACCATCGTTCCCATATCGATCCATCCTTAAGACATTAAAACCCTCTTGACCTGGTGCTTGAACATATTATCTGGCAATGCGATAATATGGTTTGGAATTTTATTATAAAACCTAACACTATTTCCTAAAAATTGTTAGAGGTCTTAGTGAGCTTCAAACATGGAATATTATCCTCTAATAGATTAAAATCTATCTAAATACTTCAATAGGATTTAAAAAACAAATATGTCAAGTATTATTTACCCTTATTTAATTATTCCGGAACAAAGGTAAGGTTTCGGTGATTGTGAATTTAACCCTTTGAGAATTCGTCAAATTACGTTGTAGCTAAGGAGGGTAAAGCGTCGAAGGAATTTACTTGGCTTCTAATAATAAATTTAATTTTGTTGTAACACTTCAAAAATGCTTTCTCAGATACTTAATATTCAGGATGTGTATCACAGTAATCTGATAGAACCCATGGAATGCTTCCTGAACATGTTATTATTATTTTGAATATTCTTTTATTTAGACACTTTTTGATATGATTGTCGGCGTGGTAATGTGTGTGAAACGTGGCGACGCGATGCCATGCGCGATTTATCTTGCCGCACTGAGCTCGCATACCTATAGTGTATACAGTGTTCTTTACTACATTAAGCATGTGAGGGTTGTTTTTACTAAAGAAATAATAAATATGAATAATTACATAATAAATATACAGTCCTTATTTTATGGAAAAAATTTGTAATGCGTGTTAATACAACCAGACGGAATTTTCCGGACGGAATGATTGAAGTGTATTATTACTTACTAGCCTCTGCCCGCGACTTCGTTGCGTAGAATAGATAGGCTAACACTAACACGCAGCAGTTCTCAAAAGGAAAAAACGTCCCGATTTTGAAACATTTTTCATCTGTGCTCCGCTCCTAATGGACTTAGCGTAATGATACATATCCTATAACCATTCTCGATAAATGAGCAATATAACATTGAAAGATTGATTCAAGTCGGACCAGTAGTTCCTGAGATTACACCCTACAACGTCACAACTTCACAACGTCACAAACTTTACCTCTTTATAATATTAGTATAGACAAGAGGAAAGAAAACACCGATTTGTAAACATTCTTCATTGGTGCTCCGCTTCTATTGGTCTTAGTGTTATGATATATATAACCATTCTCGATAAATGAGCTGTATAACATTGAAAGAATTTTTAAAATCGGACCAGTAGTTCCTGAGATTACCCCCAACAACGTCACAAACTTTACCTCTTTATAATATTAATATAGATATGATTTACATTAAGACAGTACCTAATGTGGTATAATAGTACTATTAAGAAATACGAAATATATAATATTAAAGTTAGGTACTATTAGCTATAACGTTGGAAATTATACGGTTTAGGGCACAAACATGACGTAGTATTGGGTTCGACGTGGCTAAAGACGTGCGGTAGGGTTGTTACACATGAAGAAATTGAGAAAGAGAAAGAAATTGCTTGTAATCAATACATACTGGAACGATGTGTTAACTACAGTGTAAACCACTGAGGAATACGAGCCACAGAACCTCTAATGTTTCTAATTCATAAAAGAATATAGTCAATTTAGTAATATTTATATTATTACTAGCGGGCATGGCGGACGTTGTCCCGTTTTGACAATAAAAAAGAGGTCATCTAACCGTCACACGCATTTGAAGTAAAACTCTTTTAATATTTTTGATTTTATTAATTGATAGTTTTTAAACAATCCAACTAAAATTTTTGAAAAAAAAAATTAGTATAAGTATTAAATTGAATTATGATAATGATCATACAATAGAATTAAATAAGTATATAAAGGGCGCGCGACCGTGCTGCCATCTGGTTTCAATATAATTAAGTATCAAATTTGTTAAAATGAATAAGAAAAACATTAAATAAACCAACTAACGCCTTCTATGATTTACATGATTAGAGACTAGCTTTTGAGCACTTTGACTGTCATTATATAAATTGTAACAAAATTAAATCAAAGCTTCATTATTTGTAGTGGCATATATCAGCTAATTCGAAACCTAAATAACACAGGAAATATTATTAACAAATCTTTGTTATAAAGTAAATTAAATATAGAAAAGTATGAATAGATTACTATGACAAGTAACGAATTAGATTAATATATATCAGAAGTTTTTGTTATATTTAATTATCATCTGTACCGGATGGCACAGAAACGTGAAGCCATATTGTCGTAACGCACTTCCGTTGCATTGTAGTCCAGTTACATCCTAGCCTGCCTAAAGAAGTTTGTGAGATTGTAGGGGGTAATCTCAGGAACTACTGGTTCGATTTGAAAAATTATTTCAGTGTTATATAGCTCATTTATCGAATAAGGCTATATATTATCACGCTAAGACCAATAGGAGCGGAGTACCAATGAATAATGTCTCAAAATCTTTTTTTCTCTTCAGAGCTTTCGCTACGTCTTAGCGTCAGCCTAAAGTAACTGTTTTACCAACAAAGTCATGGACAGAGGCTAGTGGCTAGATAAAGTAAATCTAGCAAATCGCTACAACCCTATCTCGTAACTAATAACTCTTGATACAGCTCTAGAGACAGCCTCAGTTTGTGTTAGAAGTTAGCGTGGAGTTTCGTCCCTTTGGGGGAATCAAGTTTATGTCCTATAGAATTCTCAGCCACATCCTCAAAGTAAACAGGATAGTTTTCGTGGTTTTGATGGAAAGTAACAATAATTAACTTAGTGTTTGTCGAACCATATATTAATACAGGTCGGTACACGCGGCTTATCTCACATTAAAAACGGATTAATTATTCCATTGGATTTACAAATGTTATCTCATTCCTTGTTTATTGTATTTTTTTTTTCATTTATAATTTTTTAATTATTAGTAGATAAGTCATGGTTTTCATTATTATGGATAGTTACTCTTTGGTCATGGTGATCTAGTGGTTTGACCGGTGGAATATTATTTCGATGTTCTCAGGTTCGAACCCCGGCATGTATCAACGAATTTTTCAGAATTCGCGAACATTTACTAATATAAATTAGAAACACTATCTACTGACGGTGAAAAAAAACATCGTGAGGAACCCTTAACCTAAGATATTTCTTGTACTGTTCTTGTACTGTATGTGGGAAATATATAGAACTGTGGATTTCTCAACGTTTGCAATCACCAATACGTCATAGGCTGGCGTGGTGATTACGTCTATGGACCTTCCTTCGTTGTCTCTTACAGGCTGACAGCGATTATAGTTTTTTCACATTTAATCAACCAAAATAAAAAATATAGTCTATTCTATTTAGGCCCTAATAAGGCGCTTATGAATGTCAAAACTATCACCGGTTTGGAAAACAACCCAGTCAACGAGATGAACCGGTAAGAAACTCTATCGGATTAGTCACTTCAACATTATTGATCTTTTAACATATTGGTCGAATCTATAATAACCTCTTGATATCAAAATCTAGTTAACATGGCGCTTAAACTAACAGTTCGGCAAATTGGTAATATGATTTGGGACTTTGTTGTAAAACCTAAGATTATTACTAAAAAAACTATTACTGGTTTTACTGAGTCTGAAAGATAAGACGGCTATTTAACAAAGTCAATAACCATTTTACCAATTTTAGTTTACCTCTATGAAATGTTATTATTACTGCTTAACCCCTATAGAAAAGTGTAAAGATATTTACACGAGGTAATGCACTGGAAATTCGTCTCTTTGCTGCTAAAAACCTCGTCAAAATACGTTAAGCCGTTTCGAAAATAACATTTAGAAGTTTTTTGATAAGAAATGTCGCTTTGAGAAAATATTTCATACTAGTTGCAGTGGTTTCATGACAAACAAAACATTACAATACTACACGATCACCCCCACACACGTGCACGCCTACACGCTTACACATGAAAGTGGAAGGGTTTACTTTTATCCCCTTATCGAACTGAAAACACTCAATTTTCCGATAATAAATATATGGAGGAGTTGTTGAAGCGTGTATGCTTGGTACACATATACGTTTCAACAACTCATACACATATGAATAGTTAGCTAGGTTAGCCAAGATAGGTCGCGATTTTGCATGCAACAGGCAACAGCTAAGCCCAGGTGTGCTGTGCACCCTTGAGCTGGTTACCATAATAAAATCGGCTGAATGCCTTAAGCGCTCGCCTTAGTAGTCCGGTGAAGCTGTTAAGACCTTGCTGGGTCAATAGCGTAGACAATTCGAAAAAAAAAAAATACAAACAACACAATATCACAAAAGAGTAATACAGAAGTCATAAAAATAGTCAATTTACATTCATTTCTGAAGGACGACCAAAATTTTGCGAAAAAGTGTGAAAAAGTGAATTTAGCTAAATTAAGTACAGTTTGTGATAGGAGAAATATATTTTGTACGTATATAAAGAAAAATCAAATACACTCGCAATCACACAATTAGACTACAGTGACACTTTATAGTAAGCTTTTTTATGTCATAGGAGACAAACGAACAGGTGGGACACCTGATGTTAAGTGATCACCACCGTCCATAGATACTAAAAACACCAAGGGAGTTGTAAGTGCGTTGCCAGCCTGCGTTTGGGGGAAACGGAGAGAGTAAGGAGGGGTAGGTGGGCCTCCGGAGCTCTCAAACGCAACAATGTAAGCACTGTTACTTCACGTCGGTGTTTCTGTGGGTCGGATGGTACTAACCCGGGCGAGCCAAAACATTCATGCTGAAACCAGTAATAGTTTTAGCGTGGATCTACCACTTACAAAAATTTGTTTTATATTAATAGTCCGTGTTTGGTTTCATAAAATATTAATGCATAGTAAAATGACTTTAGTATCAAAACAAACGTGTAAAGTTCGTTAAAGTTAATACATAATTACCATTAATAATACTCAGAACTTCCCTATATTCATGCACTATTCTTTAATATATAATTGATATATTATTTATTTTATCAAGAAGCTTTATTCAATTTAGTTAATTCTCTTGGCTCAGCTTTTTTTTTTGGAAATCCTGTATAATTTGTAATGTAGTAATAATTACTAACATTCTGTTAATAGTAAGTAAATATAGGAAAAACTTAAATGATAGTAAGTCTCACAATTTACTTTTACTGGCTATAGTCCCCTTGTGAATACAACATGCATTTCAGGTCTCCATCACCGATCGACCGAAGCGATCACTGGATTCAGTGCGGGAAACTCGGCCATGGGGCGATACAGTGTGCAGCCGTCAAGCTACACTACGCCTTATGCACCGATGTCGAATGATCGCCAGAACACCATATGGAGGTGACCAACTGTAGTCCTCCTCCAAACAGACGCAGGTCGCTATTAGCAGCGTCAGCGTAAACCTTTTGTGAATGAGGAGCCCGAGTAATTTGCCTCCTACGTTCGATTTTGTTGGGCCAAGGGTAGATGGTTCGATGAACTCATCTCTCCATGCATTCGTTCGGCAGTCTGAGAAACAGTGGGTGTGCATCATACTGTTTCTTTCTAAGCCGACCACCGTGGCACATGTAGAGTGCAAACGCCATCCCGTGTCGTCCCGTTATGGTGGTAGAGAGTGCTGAGTGGAGTTTTAGTGAGTACGAATCTCGCACTACCCACTTTCTCCACCAGAAGAGTAGCATGTTCAAGAAGGATTTCCCCACGTAAAAAAAGTTTTTAGATGCCAAACTTATATTTTCATTCGTGAGGCAAACATGCTGGTACCTACTTACTACTACACGAATTCTTACTTGTACGAGTGGCTAGCTTAGTTTAACTAGGATTCACGGCGTTGCATTCAAAACAACAGTCCAAACCGAGGTTCGGCCATTTTGGCAGCATTGAGCCTGATGCGAAGGGACGAAGTGCCTAAAGCTCTCGCTTTAATAGTCCGGTGAAGTTGGGAAGATCAAGTCAATAGTGTAGTTGGTTCGAAAGAGAAACAATTACTATCTTAGAGATTATTTCAAATGAGTCTGGAAAGTCAATGAAAACTTTTCCAGCTTCCCAAGTTCATAATAGACTATGCCCGTTTGGTTGCAATTTAACATCTATCATAAATGAGAGATATTTCAAAACTTTATAGGACTATTGATGGTTCATTGAACATTAATTACCGCTGCAATGGTTCAAGTTTTAATAATTTACTTAGATACTCAAGCCCTCGCTCAAACGGGATGAATGCTGTTGGATATTTTTAAAGATTTATTTAATAGATAATGTCTAGTAAGTTTTGGTAGATACTTTTAGAATAACGAAAATATAGTAGTGTTATTATTATATTTTCTTTTTTACTTTTACTACGCTATTGACCTAGCAAGGTCTTAACAGCTTCACTGGACTACATAATTTATATTTTCATCCTAATTGTAATATATCGACAAGACTAATTGATAAAATAAGTGTTCCAAGGAGGAAGTTATTACGAAGTGAATGTGCAAATTAGTATACCAGATGAAAGGTTAGACACTCGCAATTTTCTAGGACATGACACTTCATGGTCACAGTTAACATATAAAATAATAATATCAAAACAAATTCTAATAAACAATCAAGAAAACCTAAGTTAAAAATGTGTTGTAAGACTTTCAAAAGTATAGCTACAAACGTGAAATAAAATAATAACCTAAGTTAAAAATTTGTTGTAAGACTTTCAAAAGTATAGCTACAAGCGTGAAATAAAATAATAAACTTAAGTGCAATGATTGGTGCCAAAAGCTACAATGAGCGACCCGGAGTTAGTAACTTTCGATAGTAAATGGATAATAAACCCTTTTGAAATCACTCGATGGTCATTGACACTACGCTATAACATAGACACTTAGAGGATTGTGTATAATTTTTGTATTTTTTTAGATAATTAGGTCAAATATTAAGCACCTGTTTTTTACTGATTTAGAGCGAGAACCGAGTGCAGAGCGTCCTTCTGAAATATTGCTACTGTCTAAACAGTCACCTAGTATAAGTAACAGTTAATATCGGACCCAGGAAGTCTCACACGTGGAATTACTTTTTATTTCTTGAATAAAATGTCAAATAACTGTTTTATTAAATTTTCAGCTGCGAGGATAAAAGATTCCGTCCTCTTAATTTCCTTAAAGCACGTCCCTAATCCTGCTTCTTTACTTTCCCAATGATAATAATATCTGTACAGTGTTTCCAATCTAAAATTATCTAAATCTTATAGATTCTTACAATATTATAATACACTAGCTTCTACCCCGACTTCGTTCGCGTGAAATACACTTCAGGCTAACGCATGCAGCGGAAGCTGTCACGAAGAAAAACCTTGATTTTTAAACATTTTTCATTGGCACTCCGCTCCTATTGGTCCTAGCGTGATGATATATAGCCTATAACCATCCTCGATAAATGAGCTAGATAACATAATCGGACCAGTAGTTCCTGAGATTACCCCCTACAACGTCACAAATTCTACCTCTTACAATAATAAATAAATAAATATAGATAATATGGATTATAACAATATTTTAACGTATAATGGTTTTGTATTAAACCGTTGTACTGTTATGCACTAGCCAGAACTTACATTGAGAGCAGCCAAAAAGAGTGACAAATACAAAGCGAAATAAAACAATTGTTTAGGTAATTTAATTAAATAAAGTGCCTCAACAAACAACTGTTGCGCTATGTTGCGTACTAAATAAACTAAACAATTTCAAGCTTTGAAGAAAATTACATTTTTGCATGCACATGCAGTGGTGTCAAGGGAAATTCACTGTGAATTCTTTTAACTGACCGTATAAATGCCGGCGGTCTTGTCATGCCAAATTTAATTTAAAAAAGCTGTACGATATTTAAATTTTGGCGTATGTAATTACCGTTGTTAAAATATTTATTTATTTTTAAATTTATGTTTGTAATGTAAATTGATGTCGTAGCTACAGATTACATATATTGTAGAAGTTTAAATATGTTTTATACATTGTTGCTATCATTTTAATTTTAGCAACTATATAATCTCTGATTATTTTGTTATCTGGAGTCGTTGATAAAAGTTGGCTATTTATTCCATTTTTACTGGTTCCGTGATTAATAATAAATTAGAAGATTATAAGTTGATTTACTAACTACGCTTAGTAAAACTGTTTGATGACGGTTAAGAAAAATATCGCTAAGAAAACTGAACTTAATAAATGATTTTCTTTTAATATACTATAGGAAGCAAACGAACAGGTGGGTCATCTGATGTTAAGTGATCACCACCGTCCATGAACACTTGCAACACCAACGGAGTCGCAAGTGCGTTGCCAGCCTGTGTTGGGGAGGAATGGAAGGTGAGGAGAATTGTTACTTCACGTCGGTTTTCTATGAGAGGGTGGTACTACCCCGGTGGAGCCGACCCATTCACGCTGCTACCAGCAATAACTTCAGCGTGACTCTATAACTACAATGTTTTTGTATCACTTCTGTGTGTGGGAAAACTACAGGGCTATGGAATTCTCGGCGTTTGAAATCGCTAATACGTCGTGGGTGATCACGCCTACACATTCCTACGAGAAGAGGTCTTTGATTCAGCAATAAAAATCGTATAAGCTGTCATTTTTGTTATTTATAGTTATACCTTGTTCAAATTAAAAGTAGTAAGATGTAAATTAATTACGTAGTACCTGGGCGACCGAGCCTAGCTCGGTTCTTTAAAAGCATTTTGAAATGTAAAAAAGGTTAGGTTTTTCTCATTAAATTAGTATATTTAATTATTTTTTTTTAATATCTCTTCTGGTGGCACTTGGATTCGAACTGGGGTTGGATTTTTGATTCAGCCGATTTCTATCTTAGCTATTTTTGTTTTGCCAGCGGCGGTGAAATTTACCTTTTTAATCTAGCTATATTTTTTCATCGCCTGAAACATTTTTCATCTATGCTCCGCTCCTATTGGTCTTAGCGTGATGATATATAGCCTATAACCATTCTCGATGAATAATCTATATAACACTGAAAGAATTATTCAAATCGGACGAGTAGTTCCTGAGATTACCCCCTACGACGTCACTACGTCACAAACTCAGAAACTTTACCTCTTTATAATATTAGTATAGATTAAATAGTTACACTATGGTGACTTACAACTATACAATTATACAGCTGTAATCGTCATTTTTCACTCTTTACTTTATTATTTGTTTCGATATTCAGAACAACTGCCCTCGAATACTCTGTGGCTTGCTCAACACCCATCATTACGATTTTCCATTGGAGCTAAGCATTAATGTTAAAATTAGAATGAAAAGAAACTGTGGACGTTCGTAACAAAGTACCTCACGCTGTTCTTTCGATTCTGAATATAATTCTATATGGAGATTTAGACTGTTTATATCTGTATATTTTCGACATTCATAGAATTTTTTAACATTTTGTCAGTGCAAATAATTTAAAATAAGCAATCAAATCAAAAATTTTCATGAAATATTCTAGAAAAATATTAATGTATTAATGAATATTAAAATTAAAATAGTGAATTATAAATTACATAAAAATGTTAAATAAAAACGAATAGCAAATAAGTGTTTTTATGAAATGTCAAAGCGTTAAATATTGAGGTTATACAACTGTTTACCTCGTATCTGGATAGATGGTGCTGTTTTATTTTTGTTAAATAATAATGTGTATGTCGCATTGTTTTTAATCTGCAGCGAAAGATGGCGTTTACAATTTATCAATTTGATAATTAACAATTACCAAATTTTGCCGCATAAAGTGACGTGGAGGGAGAGACAGAAGACTATAACGCTTTTTTTTTTACGTGACGATTTTTAGCATTCAACTCTTACCATAATTCCCGTTTAGAAAAATAGTTAAAAATAGTTTGTGGTCATAGCAGATGAAACACGTAATTCCCATAAAACTATTTACACGAAAACAAGGTCCCCGATCACAGAAAGTTTTGTTATAAAAATTTAAATTTTCACAAAAGCCGAATCAAAATGACTTTACTGGAAGGAAACCAGTAACTAATCTCGGTCTGCTTCAAATAAAGTTTGCATTAACGTCGGTAACCCTCTTAAACTGGGCAGTATATACGACCCAATCGAGTGGCTGATACTAAAATAAGGCTCGTATATTTTGTCGGTTAATATAGCTTCAATAAAAGTGCCACCTGAACGTTGCTTGTTTTAAAAGTTAATTTACACATCTGGGGCATGTGTATATATTAGATTTCAGCTTTTTGGTTGATTAACAATATATTTGGAAGAAAGACAACACATACACAACATTAGTACATATTATAAAACAAAATCCTTTCCCACGTTCATGAGTTCACGATAAACTCAAAAACTAGTGAATGGATCTTTATGCGGTTTTCACCAGTAGATAAAAAGACTCATGAGAAAGGTTTAGGTATATAATTTGTCAATATTTTTTTTATAATGAAATCAGTATGGTCTTCGTCTAGCCTAAGTGTAGTCTTCGTTTCATTGAAATCCGTGCGCTCTATTAAAAATTATTGCTAGTTTAATGACAAAGCGACTTAAGTACCAGAGAACTGTAGATAAGTAAGTCTGCTAAATTATTTAGATGATTTTGTTAATAACTGTCTTTTTAAATAAGATTCGATACGGACAAAGTCACGGACACAGCTAGTAGAATAATATAACTATTTACACAAGTAGGAAATCGTAGGCACGAGCTAGTTTTCATATAAACTGTGACAAAATTTCACCCTTTTTGAACGCAATTTTGATGGAATCGGAAAACAATATTCCGCTTTTAGACATAATTAATAAATCAGTCGAGTACCTATCCAAAGAGGGTTAGCCTGGGATCAACTAAAGTTGTAAGTCAATACAATAGTAGACTGTAATATCACAAGTACTTAACCTTTTGTAATAGAGTCCTGTTTCGCTCGGCCAATGTTTTAATCAAGGTACAAGGTAGCAGGGGACCATAGTCCGATTGGATTGAAAAGTTCACTTTGCTAATGTATAATTTACAAGGTGTTTTCTATTATATGATTATAACATACGATAATAGTTGTCCGCCCCAGCTTAGCACGGGTGTATTTAATAGAAAAATGAAAACAAATATTTCCTTCAGAAAACAACCATGTAATGAGAAAAATAGCTACTGAACCTCACTAGAGGTTTTAAACCCTGATTTTTTTTATTTCCTTTCATACAAATTATGTCCTGGCAATTACAAGCACAATAAAAAAAAAATAAGTCAAATAGGTGAAAATCTGAAGTGATGCGCTTACATACATTCGTTTATTGTTTTTTTTTATTTATACCACGTGACTGTTTAAAGTTTAGCACCCTTAAAACCTTTGGTAGTTCATGGTCACATTTAATCTATAAAATAATAATATCAAAACAAATACTAATAAACAATAAAGAGGACCTCGGATAAATTTAAGTTTAACACCTTTAAATCCTTTGGTAATTAATGGTCACATTTAATATATAAAATAATAATATCAAAACAAATACTAATAAACAGCAAGAAGATCCTTGGTTGAAGTTTGTACAAAATCTTTTGAAAGTATGAGAACGATATTTTTAAACGTAAAATATCGCATCTAGGTTCATTAAAGGGGCGCTCTTCAAGGATAATTATTACGTAACTGCTTATCGTTGAAACACCGCACGGTCGAACAAAAGGAAACGGTGTGCGGGTCGTGGTGCAGGACGCGGGCGGGACTGTGCGGTACGGTGTGATTCATTGCTTTCCTTATTATTACACCAGTTCATTTTTGCGTAAATCATCTCATGTTGACTAATATGTTTTGCGTTTCTCGAGGTAATTAGGTCAAATATTAAGCATCTATTTTTCTGATTGATTTAAAACGAGAATCGACTAATGATTATCCTATAAAAATATTGTTGTCGACTAATCAGTTGCGATGAATAAATATTCTCTACAGCTCGTTATGTAAAATACTCTCTAATGGAAAAATAAAGCATAATTAAAATAAGGAAAATGGTACATGTTTTACATTATAATGATTTGTACATTGAAACTTAATTCATTCTATGCAAATTTTTGATAACGAGAGACATTTTTTCCAGTGCCGAAGAACAACACAAATTTCAATCCGGCACTGTATGTAATTGTCGGTCACATATGTAAAGTGTGGATTATAATAACTTGTGAGATTAAGGAAGCCATGTCGGTGCCGAGACTGTAGTACTTTACGCTCAGTAACTAGGGCATAGTGTCGTCTTGCAGCCGTCTTCCACTGCCATATAATTAAAAAAAAAAATCTATGTCTAGCAACAAAAATGGTGAATCATAAATATTGATGGGAGTTTTAGCGGGATCATGGAATGCCATGTAGTGGACTTTATATTTATCCATAATCTTGTCTTATCTGCCTTTATATTGTGTAATGTTGGTGGTGCTTTACGTAATATAGTTTGTTTATTGTGCACAAGTGAAGTGGCTTGGAAATAATACCATGGAGTATGGATTCTGAGTTGCCACAAAAACTCCCAGGAAAGTTCTAACAAGATGGCCACCATCTTATTAGATCATTGCAATTGTATCAGGATACTTGTAATATCGCTTCTCACTTGACGATGGCAGTAATAGTCTACTAAATAGAAGACTGGTTGCCAAAAATAAAATAGAAGAAGAAGACAGATATTGGTAGTGTCAGTGTCAACAAATAAAAAGGACTCAAAATATCGAAAAACATGCGTAATTTATATAAGAAATTGAAGGCACTGAGGCTGAAATTTCTCGCATTCACTATAGTTTTGTTGTCCGTGTACTTGTTTCTATTCTATATAATACTAATAGAAGTTCAGTTATCTCATAAACCTGCTAAAATCTCGTCCGTAGTATTACCGTTTGTAGTCATACATTTAGATTTGAAAGGATCACCTCCCAAACTATCCTACTTGGAATCGCTTCTACCGAGATTGAAAGATCTCGGTGTAAACGGATTACTAATGGAATACGAGGATATGTTTCCCTATTCAGGACAACTTGTGAACATAAGTGCTAAGAATTGTTACAAGGAGTTGGAAGTAAGTTTCCGTTATCTCTTTTTTGAAGAATTGTTATTATATTACTAAAAAAATGAATCTATAATTAATAATCAAAAAGAAATTGCCAAGTGTAAATAAGACTGGCATAAGACTGGCATCACTTTAAAAAAGCTGCACTTATTTCCTAATTCTTTTTTGGTATGACTATAATTGTCAGGACAATTGTAAGGACTAGTGTATGCTCATTTTAATTTGGAAGTAGCTGGCGTCCAATACTTCATTTCTTTCGTTTAAGCTTTTTACGTACCATAGGTTCCGTAGGTCACGTATCTTATTGGTTTATTATATTTAGAATATTTTATTTATTATATAGAAATCTTTTACTTCTTTAAATTTTATATTTACAATCATTGCTTAAGTTCTATGGATAAGTATAATGATATTTAGCTTAGATCTTGTTTAAAGTCAGTCTTATATTAGTCTGATATATACATTGAAATGGTTTTGGTTAATGCCAAGTGATGCAACTTCCAATACGGACAATTTATGATATTACTCTGATTATTTTATATTTAACTATGGATGTAGCTACACATTTTATTTATACACACTTTAATCTTAATTTTAAATTTGTTCCTTTTACAGCTCAGAAATTTTCTCAAGAAGGCAAATAATGCAGGGTTTGAAATCATTCCTTTAATACAAACCTTTGGACATATGGAACACGTCCTAAAATTAGAACAATTTCAACGACTAAGAGAAATACCAATGTATCCTGATTCAATATGTCCCAGCAAAACAGAAAGCATAAATGTTATAAGGGAAATGTTAAAACAAGTTAGTAATCTTTTCTTTTACAGTTATTTTATATTTGGGTTTATAACATACGAGTATATATGGACGAAATGCTGAAATCAATAGCAGCTTTCAAAACGATGCATAGTGTAATAAGACTGATATTCAGAAGGTAATACTTCTCATTACATCTTGGTTCAATAACGAGAACCATAGAACTAATTAGTATATATTTTATCAGTATTTTTAGATTTCGAACCATGAAGATCTTATAGAGGTTTACTTGCAGGTTATTAAATTTCATCATGAAATTTTTCAACTGAATTACATACATATTGGATTTGATGAGGTCTATCATATCAATAAGTGTTACGAGTGCACAAATCGTGGCCTTTCTAATATGTAAGCATACCTTACTATTTATTATTTTCTTATACCATAATAGAAATTTAGATTGAGTTTGTTGACCAAAAAGTTAGAAGAATATTACGAAAAAGAATATCAGAGTTGTTTGGAACTCAAAACCTGATATCTAAAAGTCCCAATACTGTCCCATTATGTGACAAGTTTTGGGTAGTATTGCGAATTTTCTCGCCATTATTTAATCCATTTTCAAACTTCCTGAAATAGATATTATCATCACTTCTCTTTAAATAAAATGATACACAATGTTTCTCAATCGTCATTGTAAAGCGAGTTACAATACTAATGCTATGAGCTAAGTGGTGAATAGTAATAAAAAGCTTTTAAGAAGTTCAAAATACCCTTTAGGCTTAATAATACCAGCGTACCATGCAGTAAAAAACGCCTAAAGTTATAACGAAAAGCATTAATAGAAAATTTGATCCAGCCGCCGGGGGTTGGAAAGTTGTGAGCTCCTAAAATTATGTGTTAATCAGAGATTTACTTGCATTTACATTATAAATCATATTACTTGTTTAATGTTCTTTGAAAATTAATTTAATACTTTTTATAATATTCGCTAAGCCTTAATCCAGTAAATTATGTTTGATGTCATCAAACTCTAGACCAGGAAGAATGTATAGAATATTACTTGTTTATTATAAATTTATTTCTAAGATGTTTAAACAAAATAGAAATTTTCTCGTATTTATTGCATTTCAGACACCTTTATTTTGAACATTTAGATACAATAAAAGATATCGTGCTTAACCTAAGTCCGGATACAAAAGTATTAATATGGGATGATATGCTACGAGGTATAAAGCCATCGATATGGAATGAATTGCAACATTACGACAAAATTCAGCCAGTCAGCTGGAATTACCAATCAAGCCAAAGCATTTCTCACATTGACCTGATGAATTATCATAAGAAATTTGATAGTATATGGATAGCAACTGCATTCAAAGGTGCTGATGGACGTGCAGCATTATTACCTAACGTTACAGCAAGATTTTACAACCATTACAGTTGGTTAAATTTCATTGTCGATTATAAATTTGGAGGTGAAAGTCAAGTATATACTTTTAAAGGAATAATTTTGACTGGTTGGTCTAGATATAGCCATATGGACCCATCGTGCGAGTTATTGCCAGTTTCAATACCAAGCCTGATTTTAAACTTATTACTCATCCGCAAATTTAAGGCTGGAGTAATATTCAATAGTGACTACGAAGGTTCAGAATTTAATTCTTTTTTTAAAGGATTCTTAGAAATTGAAACCAATAGAAGGCTATACTGTGGAATAATTGATGTATCTAACATTGATTTCTCTTCATGTAACTTTGAAGGTAGAGATTTATATACCTTAGTCAAAGAATATATTGCTATAAAGAGAAACGTAGAGGAAATGTTTTATGGTGAAGAATTTGGTCTTTCTAATGTGGAATATTATTCAAAAAATAAGTACATAAATATGAATAATGTAGAATATTATAAAGAATGGTGTAGTAAAATTATTAAAAAAATAGAGGTATTACAAAGGAAACTGCACAAAGTCATGTCTAAATATTATGATAGATATTTCATAAAAGAATACATTGATTCTAAAACGTATGTAATAAAGAAGAAGGTTAAAAATATCATGAAATTTTTTATCACTTACTCCAAAAGTCTTACTTGGAAGAGGAGACCAACGAATAACAACGTTTCTCTGATTTAAAAATAAATGGGATTTACTTCAGTGAATATTTTTACCTCCGAAGGGCTTGAGAAGGAAACGCGAGAAGGAATTTTACGTTTAGAATTAATGTTTTTTTACTGTTTCAAAATTGAAATTTTGTAGGCATAAACAAAGTATTTTTGCTTATAATTATTATATTTTTAAGTAAATCTTGATCTCTGTTTTTTTAAATAACACCATTCCCAGAAATATTTAAGACGAGTTATACCCTTGAGTAGGTATATATTATTTTTTTTACTGCTGTATGCAAGTGGTTTTCCCAGACTATATTCAATCAGTCATATGGACCCACTAGCTTTAGTTGGCAATAGAAAAGAACCCAAAATCTTCGTAGATGAGTCAACACAGGTAAATTATATGATATTAATGGTGCTTCACAGATTTACTAGCATATTTTATTTTCGTTCTGAACACCTTATATCGCACACGCCACTACATGCCCACGTTCCATCTATACTTTGTATCGTAAATCCTCTTCTCCTAAGGACTATAGTGTATTACTAGTTAGCATAGGTAGATTAAATAGATTATAAAATGCAGAAAGAGACTGAAGATTTCATAATAATTACCCAGATTAATCGCGTTGGATCAAACTTGTGCTCTATAATGGTGGTAAGCAGTGAAGTTGTTATAGGGTGGCAGAAGTGGCAAAATTCAGTAGACCCCAGCCTGTGGGGCTCCCGGCTCGAGAGACTACGAGTTCTGCAGTAACTATTTCAGTGTCCAATAGAATGGATTTGCTATGGGCCTTAGATGGTATAGTTATGTCACTGGTGGTATATACGTTTATTTAAATGTTAATTAAGAAAACCAGAGCATTATCTGAAAAAGCTGTTATATTGTATAACTCTTGCATTAGCAAGAGTTTTGTATAAATATGTCTTTATACAAAACACTGCATTCAAGGACATGGATTTATATCAGCCGTTCAGAATGTATCGTCGCTCAAAGCACCTCGTCTCGATTAACTCCACAATCCATCTCTCGTTTTGACTATCCAAAACCGTAAGGGTTTAAGTTTCATACAAATGTTTGTAGACTTTATTATGCACTGCTCAACAGATTGTTGGCAGCATAAACATAAAAGAAATATCGTATTTATAACAAAGTTTGAAAAACTTCAATAAGAACAAGTTGTTTGATGCAAAATTATAATGAAAAAATGAACATTCACCAAATTGAGATATTAAAAAATCCGTCGAAGAACAATTCGTTCTATTCAATTACTCAGTCAATTCAGAACATAATAAAGTATTCAAAAATCAGATGGTAATGTGTACTCGTATGTAAATAAGTCTGTTCAACTTATAACAAGGTAAAATGTGTTGTCAGTTGCGACAGAAAGCTATTATTATATTACTACAGTGAGTGCTTCTTAAGGAATTCTGAGAGATTGTTCGCGTAACGTCTTTCCTTTCTCTGTCATAGCTTTAATATGAGATGACGAAGCAACTATTCTATTATTAATACAATTTAGTAGAGGAATATATTCAAAATCGTGAAGTCACGTTGGTATATAATACGTCGGTAGATGTTTTGTTTTCATCACAGATTTTTATTTAATTATATATAATACTCCACGTTAATGATTGCATATACTTCCTCTGTAGACAGAAAATATTATATACACTGTTGTGTTTTACCAACAGGAGTAAAAATTTCCAGCGCATAAAACGATGATTTGTGTTATTCTTTACTGGTAGGATAATTCACGAAGCCATTCAATATACAATCGTATAATACGCGATAAGTCTAAAGCACGAAACGCCTTTTAAAACAAAAAAGTAAGTAATTATTCAGTGAAGAATAATACAAATTATTACAGTTTAAATTTATTAGAACAAATGAATTATAAATGTTGACAACTAGTTTATATACCCGGTTTTGTTTGTTTTATGTAGGTAGTAGTGTAATTGTACATATTTGTTAAGATGAGGAAATCTCTGACCACGTGTATGCAAGATGTCATGGTAATCGCTTAGGTAGATAAGGCGTGAATCTGTAACAAACAAATTCACATTCCATTTATGAAAAAGAATTGAAACTCTAGATTTGAATTGTGTTTAATCTCTCTCTTCTCTCTCTTACTTCGATCCTATATCCCTAAATTGTCGGGGCAGAGGACAAACACAATGCTTCTTCGTCTCGATATGTCGATGGCTTGACGCGACACCTCACTCCAAGTAAGCCTAATATTCATAGACTCGGCGAGCACAGATCTTCGCTAGGTTTAATAACATATTAAAAATAAATTGGTATTTTTTATTAATTCTATAAACTATGGTGAATGCTACCATTTGCTGAACGCTAAGACAACTATTTTTAACACTAAACTATAAAATATGCTAAGTAGCGTAAAATAATTATTGGTAAGAGGTAGAGCCACGCTGAAGCTATAACTGCTTTCAACATGAATGGGTCGGCTCGTCCGGCGTAGTACCACCTTTTCACAGAAAACTGACATGAAGTAACAGTGCTTGCATTGTTGCGTTTCGTTCGGTCAGCGAGAGCGCCGGAGGTCCACTTCCCCCTTCCCTTCCTCCCCCTTCCCTCTCACCACCAACACGGGCTGGCAACGATCTTACAACTCCTCTTGTGTTGCTGGTGTCTATGGACAGTGATGATCACTTAACATTAGTTGACGCACCTGTTCGTTTGCCTCCAATGATACAAAAAAAAAAAGTCTAATAACAGTAATAATATTTTTATTTTGTAATCGTGAATTTAAAATTAAGTCTTTCTTTATTTCATACTGTTAGAAATGACAGTTTGACTTACGTTTTACGATTTACGTTACTTAAGCCATGCATATCAAAACGTTTCCTTTTAAGAAATTGTCCATTATCAAATAACCAGATTAAAATCACTCATAAGATTTAATTCTACATAATACTGTTAGCTAATATTTTAAAAGCAGCTTTTTAGAATTATTTCTCTCAATGACAAAGACACCTAACAGAAGCTTTTTACATATTTTTCATGATAAAAATGGAGATGGATAATAAATCTAGGGCATTTGGAAATTAGAACTATTTTAATTAATTCTAAAACATTCCAATTTTGTCACAAAACCGTTTCAACCTCAATCTATTGTCGCTAGGGGAATCGTTTGGTTACAAGGAAAGTCAAAGAGTCATTACATTCTTAAATATGCGTTGGGGGATGTTAGATCCATCGGATTTATAGGAAAGGGTGTCTCCTGCATAATGATCGTTTGTTAAGCTTATGTTATATATCGGTGGTCTTTCCAAATTAAAGTTTTTTTTATATGTGAGAGTAATATGGTTATGAAATTTCTAGAAATAATTTTTAATTTGTTTAGCAATTTACAAATCTCTTACGTTCTAAAGAGTTTTTCAAGGAAGACAAAAGTTGTCCTCTTTTTCTTTTTCAATAAAACTACTAATGGATATATATTTTTCGAGCTAAATCATATATAGTGGTTATAGGCTTCTCCCCATCTCGAATATACTTACCTTCCTATAACATGGGGTCTTTCAAGCCTAACGTGAAGCTTACGCAGCAGCTAATTCCGCAAGTCGCATTTACAGCGGCGGCCGTCGAATAATGGCGTGTCTCTCGCAGGTCGCCATTGTTTTTTTGTTGTACTGTGCTTACCATTGGGTATAAGTGTAGATATTTTGCCAAGTTACAAGAAAAAAACGAAAAACATCAACAAAGTCACGGCAAAAAGCAAGTAATCACACAGATAAGTGATATATGCCGCGCCGCATAAGATATATCGTCTGTAGGAGTCGACGTAACTTCAAATACCTTTTCTCCACGAGACAGCCAGTTGAATTCCACGGGAATATAATTAAATTCTTCCAATGCTTTTGAGAGGAAATGACGCACAATATCGATATTCCATTACCGGTAACAATACCGGGAGAAATATAAAATATATTGAGATATCTCTACATAAATCTATTTTAATAGCGCTCGCATTCTTAGTTATTGTGAAACGTATTTTGTTAAATGGGAGTGTTTTAGTAATTGTTCAATTTTATACAATTAGTGTCATATTGTAAGCTACTAGCTTTTGCTCTCGTCTTCGCTCGCATTAATGTGGACAACCTATCCCTAAAAAATAACACCTTTTCCCAGATAAAAAGTACGATATAACCCTTGACAACGTGTATTTAAACTTTCGCGATGATCTGTCAAATACTTCTGGCGTGAAAGTGTAACAAATTCCAATGATATTTATATATTTGTAATATCATTGAATAAACTCACATTCGGTTTTATAATATTTCTAAAGAGCAGTAAGGATAAAGATTTTAAACAATTTAGTTATTATTGTTTTTCCTACTATTTTTGTTTATATTCTTTAGAATTTCATCACGATATGATGTTTTTGGATGCTATAATATCGGGTTTATTTATTGTCAAGATATATTAGCTTCTATACCAATAAGAATACTAACCAACTTCGCATGCAAAGCATCAATGCTTACTATTCGACACGCTAATTTCAACTATATTAAAATTTCAGTAAAAGATATATAGTTTTCCTTTGTTATTTATTTATATTACAATTAGTACCTGGACGACCGAGCCTAGCTCGGTTCTCTAAAAAAATTTAAAATTAAAGTGAATTTAAATAAAACATGTTAATGCATTTTTATCAAAAAAAAAAAAGCAATCATAATAATAAAATTATTTTTTTAATTAAAATAAAGTGTTCAGTTTGCCGCACTAGATTATAAAAAAAATAAAAAAGGTATCTCTTTTGTTGTCACTCGGATTCGAACTGGGCTTTTCGAAGAAACCGATTTCCATTTGAGTTATTTTTGTTTTGACAGCCATGGCGAAATTTACCTTTATATTTTAGCTATATTTTTTCATTGCCTGAAACTCAGATAAAAAGTTTTCTATGAATGAAATCTAGCTAGATCGATTTATCGTCCCCGAAACTAATATCTACACACTTAGTTTCACGGAAATCGCAGACGCCGTTTCCGAGATCATGAATATATAACAATATAAAAATATACAAGAATTGTTCATTTAAAGGTATTAGATAGATAGATAGATTACGTATCATTTTGTTGTAGGTGACATATTCTGCTTCAGTTTTAATTTTTACATTTTGTGCATTATAAAAACACAAGTCAGCTCTTGAATATCAAAATAAATACAAAAAATATTGATCTTTTTATGTTGACTTATTTAACTTAAAATTGTATATAAGAATTAATTCGATAATAGTTAGAAGTATTTCGTACAGACGATAATCCTAACTATTAGTTAAACATTTGTTAGGATTATTAATTAATTTCAATGGGGTTTGTTCGTTTGTTTGCTGAGATTTTGCGCCTTATAACTGTTCAATCAATCGTCATGAAATCTTGCACACGTGTCATCGGGGATACAGAAAAAGACGTGTAAATCTGTCTCTTTCGATATTTAGATAAAGCATTGTTCCTGTGGGATATATTAAATCTATATTAAAACTAATCAAACCACGTGCAAAGACTAGCTTAAAATTAGAATCCTATACGAGTATTTTGCAACTTTCACATTTTTCCTAGATGATATATTTATATGATAAATAACTAACATAATTTCCATTTATTTAAATTCTAAATAACTACGTAGCATTTTTGTTAATATAAAACTTTTATATCACAACTATTATTTTTGATTTATATGAGATATAGCGTAAATAATTAATCAATGATTCACAAAACACCACAAGCACATCGCTCGTTACAATAAAGCATGACATTGTTTCGTCTGAAATACGGAAATTATATGTGTACATTTTAAGCAGAAAAGAGAATAACGAAAAAAAAATGAGCCGTCACGGGACGCCTGGCAGATGTGAAACATCGAAATTGTTCGAATCGAACGAATCTCAAATTCTCAAATTACACTATAGGTTATGAGCTCAGTGCGGCAATAGAGATTGCGCACAGTCGCTCTCGCATGTCATCGCGTCGCCACGTCTCACACACTCACCACGCCAACAATCAGGTTTACCCGCGCCTATAGATGTTTCATATCAAAAAGTATAAACAATATAGATTAATAAAAAATAAAATTAATAAAAACAGTATAGACTAATATATAAAGCTGAAGAGTTTGTTTGTTTGTTTGTTTGTTTGTTTGGTTGAACGCGATAATCTCAAGAACTACAGATCCGATTTAAAAGTTTCTTTTAGTGTTAGATAGCGCATTTATCGAGAATGGCTCTAGGCTACATATCATCACGTTAAAACCAAAAGGAGCTGAGCACTAATGAAGAATGTCTCAAAATCGGGCTATTTTGGAAGCTTCCGCTGCGTGTTAATGTCAGTATTACGAGTATATGCGTTGCCATGGTAACGCGATAACATTCTATTAAAAATATTTTCATGGTTTATTTTGTATTCCTATTAAAAAAGTTTATTCTACGTTAGTTTTGTTTTCGATTTTTAATTATACGTGTTACGTTTATATCGCAAACATTTCTTAAGTTTATTTTGTGTTGTTATTCAGAAAGTTTAGTAGTAATCCATAGGAAGGAATTAATCCATACATCCAATTCTGAAGTTGTTAATATAATTAGTTTTCTTCTATGTCCAAGTTAATGTAAAGGTATAAGCGCCGAATCCTCTACATAATATAACGTAATTTTTTATCTTCTTAATCTTCAAGACCATAGAATTAATGCTTCGTGGTTTTATTTATCTTTCATTTCATTTATGCACAATAAACGAACCATATTACATAAAACTCTACCAATTTAACACAATATACAGATAAGTAAGACAAGATTACGAATAAAATATAAAATCCACTACATGACAGACTAAAATCCCGCCAAAAACTCCTCAAAAACTTTATTCTACGTTAGTTTTGTACCCAATTTTTGATTTGTGATATATTACGTATAATAAAAGTAAAGTGAGTGTATTTTATATTAAAAATATCCGTGATGCTACAAATATCAACATTTTTTTTAATTCTGTGGATATGTCTGTTTTTTTTTATTTGTTACGGGTAATCTCCGAAACGGCTGGACCTATTTGAACGGTTTTTTTTTCTTAGAAATGACTACGCTATTGATCTAGCAAGGTTTTAATAGCTTCACCGGACTACAAGTAATATTTGAACGGGAATTTTACGGACAAATAAGTAACTAATTAGCTGTTTTATTTTAAGCTAGCGGGTTCAGCAGACGTTGCCCGCCCTGATAATAAGACAAACTATACCTATACCTTGCCCAATAATCATTTTATATATTGGTGAAAACGGCATGAAGATGCGTTCTGTAGTTTTTGATCTTATCGCGAACAGACATATAGACAGACGTGGAACAGGACTTTTTCTTACACTATGTAGTGATAAGCTGTTATCCATGCCTTCGTCCATGTGAAATTAATCAAAAATATGTTGTTCACTGTAAACATACACGAGCTGTACTGGACTCCAAGATTTTTTTATACCAAAAGGCAGCAAACAGGCTGACGGCCCACCTGATGGTAAGTGGTTAACGTCGCCTATGAACAACTGTAACACCAAGGGTATCGCTGTTGTAATTGAAAGTCATATGTTTATATGTAATTTAAATTATAGCAAGGTATGATAATAACTTAATTATATCGACACTATGGACATATTATATCTATATAATAAAAGATTTAACACATATTGTTCGAAAATGTATAGCTTAATATTTTCATTACTTTCTTATATAGTGTAACTGGGCACTAAGGGTCATATATAGCAGTTTAAAGTTCCAGTTATGTGGCTGATGATAAATCTCTTCCCATTCGATTCACTATTCTTATTCACATATGTAATGTACAAGTACATGTTACCTGTTATAGTAGATGATGTGCGTGTGATACTTACAGATATTTTTGAAAGAGTATTATTGTAATTTACACTAGATATGTGATCAAAATTTTACATTTATTTAATATATTTAAAAAAAACGCGTGCGGAGCCGCGGGCAACAGCTAGTACATTATAAAAAAGATTACAGTCAGTTACAGTTACATACTAAATGATGATGATGATGTAGGCCAAGCATGTTAAACCTAGACGTAGACTGGCTCTCAAACGGAGCTTCCGGAACAAATAAATAAACAATTATTCTTTAAAAACTTTATTTACACACACAGACAAACAATACTGTATAAAATATAGTTCAAAAATTAGTATCAATATCGCGTATATAACATGCTATAAAATCTAGTATGTTATAAAATAGCACCACGTTACTAATGACTAGTCATTCTTGCATTTTCACAAATAATCCTAATAACATATCGATGAAAGCAACTGAACACATTTTTACTAAATCATAGTCAAATAGTTTACCAATAGTTCTTAAAAATAATAAACTCTAATCCACAAGTTAGCTGTTCTTAGTTACATCCTGTGGATCTTCTTTACTTTTACTATCATCAATTTCGATTTTAGACCTATGTACTGGAGCTATTTCTGTTGGAGGCGGAGTTATAGGAACTAAGCTGCCATCTTCTTCAGCGACTTTCAAACCAATAGTGGCGCCTAACTTTGCACTAGCTTGTTTGAATGTATTAGATAATTTAACCTGAACGACATTAATGCACATAGATGTCAAAGCTAATCCGAAAACCAAATACCAGATAGAAGCCATCATGTACATGGGATGATCTGGCACAAGATCACCCAACCCTATAGTAGACATAGATATGAAGACAAAATAGAAGGACTCGAAGAAATTCCAACTCTCCCATAAATTATACGCAACAGCACCAATGATAATATAAACCACTAGAATGAATATAGCAACTGATATAGGTAAGTTGAATTCATCGTCTATTTCAAAGACAGAGGGTGCTGGTGTACCAGGTTCTGTTTCGTTTTCTAGATCTCTTATTGTTCCAGGTTTAGGAGGTAATGGAGGAGGGACATCACTTGGCTTTCTCACTATCGGTGGAGGATGATCTGGCAATATTTCTTCGTCCGAGAATATTTGTGAGGGACGACGTACCACATCGTAGACAATGTTCAGCCCTTTCATAACCTCCTGAAAATGAGAAATAAATACACGTAATAGTTACTCTTTGATCCCGGGGATGCTTTGGTCGGATCTAAACAAAAGATTCGTAAGAATGTAATACAGTATATAGCCAGAGGGGTAACCATTATTCATTTTGTATAAAAACAGAGCTGTTCCTTTTGTTTACCTTTTCGAAGTAATTTGTATATTCCTTTCAGGAGAAAATTGTGAATTTCATAATATTGGGTTTGTTTAAAATTTTCTTGACAATTATGTTTACTGTAAATATGTAATTTAAATTTGTATATTAATTTGTTATTATGTTATTCCCTACCGTTTGAAAGATATGACGCTATTAGATCTCCTACAATCTTAGTAGATAGTAGAAGTGTTTTTATGGAACAATGCGAAGGTCTGTAATATAATGTTCCTAGATAGAATAGCTTAAGATAATTGTTGGAATTCTACCATAATCGGTAAAGATACAACAATCTAATTCTATGCACTACTTCTTAGCATAAATTATTATATAATTATCATGTGAACCCTTAAATTTAAATGGATAGATAGACATTTTAATCAACCAGATTACGAAAATTGGTGTGAAAGAAAACATTTCCTTCTAAATGTTAATATTACAACTTATTAATTTAAATATCTTCAAAACATCCGATGTAATACTAATGTCAATCACTATAGTACAAAAATGTATTGTATCATATTCCAATCATTACTATAATACTAATATTACGGAATATAAAATAACAGATTTTATGAGATGGTTTAATTAATGTAACCATATTCTGCAACTGTGATGTTTTACAATTAGACACGTAGTATAAATACTATTTCACGGTTAGAATGTTTCACGTGAGCCGCTCGATACACTGCGTGGTTTACCGCAGCATCGCAAACCCGACCAATTGCGGAGAGAGCGATATAGTGAGGTTTTACCATGTGATTTACATAATTAGATTAAATTTTATTCGTGTTCATTTCATTAGTTGTTTGTATCCCACTGTTTTATATATAATTATATTCATCTATAACTCAACATTCATATCATATTAATGATAATTGATGCAATTATATCCCCTCTATATATATATTAATAATGTAAAAAATATATCTTCGAGTAGATAATTTTAATGACGACACCACTTAAGTTTTTTTTTTATATTATAGGGGGCAAACGAACAGACGGGTCACCCGATGGTAGGTGATCCCCGCCGTCCATAGACACTTGCAACACCGGAGGAGTCACAAGTGCGTTGCCGGACTTTAAGAAAAGTGTACGCTAAGTGCAGGAGAAAAGTAGATAAGTAAATAGACTTAAAACTGAAGATGGCTTTATTAGCCACCGTGTTTTACATAAGGTTCCCACAGATGAAGTAGTAGGACATAGCTAGTTGTAAGTAAATACTAGTAAAGTAACTGTAGTCTTACTGAGAATAATCAAATTTAATTATAAAACTGTCACGAGAACATAAAACACAAACGAGAAATTAAATACTAATTTTCCGTTAGAATATGCAGTGAACTATCTTAATTTAATCAGTCTTCAGATTATAAGCTACTTTGCTTTACTTTATATAAATGTTATGATAATTTGATTCAACTTACTTGCACAGGCGCTGTCCGTCTTACTTTCCTGCAGCTTCTCGTGTAGTAAAACCTTCGGATAAACGCCCAGAAGAACTTTATGATCCTCGTGAATAGCTTGCCGAAGTCAGCAAGTATAATTAAGAACAATGGGATGCCAATAATTGCGTAGACAATCGTTGCAACCCGGCCATAAGTCGTCTTTGGAGCGATGTGACCGTAACCTGAAGAGTTAAAATTGCTTTTACTACACTTATCTCAGACATCTTTGTGTTATCCTAAACTATTTTGCTGTAAGGGTTAAGAAAATAAACTTTTTTTAGATTGTAGAATAACGAAAAATGTTGAGATAACGTAACATTTATTTTAATTTACAACCACAAAAATAAATCAAAAATAAATAGTATTTGTAGGTACCTACGTAAAACACATCTTACCAATAGTCGTAACTAACGTCAAACAATAAACGAAAGAATTCATAAAATTCCAGGATCTTTGCCCGCTGTATGAAGTAACACCAGCCTCATGAGCTGTATGCAATTGTTCTTCAAACTCGTATAGTTTTTTTCTTGCTAGAGACTTCCAATCCTCCTCACGCAAATAATGACTCCCTCGCCAAAGGCTTTCGATAAAATCCCTTTTTACGTTTCTAGTTCCACATTTATATGCATTTTCGAATGATCCTTCTAAAGTTTTAAACATCATTCCTCCTAAACCGCATAACATGATTAGCAATAACATGTTGCAAATGCATTTATTCCTTAGCATTATAATTTTATCGTATTGGAGTTTATACTCTTCTTTGAATGCTTGCCAATTAGATATTAACTTCCAGCGTGATTTTGTAAGTTTTTTTGTTTCATCCAAATCTGTTTTTGATGTAACTTTTATTTCAGTGACAGTATTTTTGCTTTCTTTTTTCGCTCCGACTTTGGCATCAGCCACTGATCGTTTACGAAGCACAGATTTTTGTTCGGTTTTATAATCTTCCTTTTTCATTTGATTATCATTATCATCGCGCGCAAAAATAATATTATTCATGGTTTCACGTTTATCTACCTCCTGACTTAAAATATTCAGTTTGCGTGTCAACTCCGCTGTCCGTTCGGATAAATCAAAGTCATATTCGTTTTCACTAGGCGATGAAGAATAACAACTCGAAGTATATTCGGACTGACTTGCGTCAACATACCCAGAGCTTTGTCTGCTATGTTTATCTTGTACGCCATGTGCCTGTTTTGTTGTTAAACCCGACAATATTTCTCGATCACTAATTATTTGAATAGTTTTAGGACAAGATATTCCTCTTGTATTTCTAGGTGTTGTTGATGGTGTTTTATTTGGCGTTTTCAAATTCTTATCATATTTTTTATATTCAGGCAGGAGTCTTGGGTCGTCTTTAGGTATAGATAAGCTTCTAGCTCTTGCTTTTTGCATCAACTCAATTATTTCTCTACTCGTTTGACTCATACCGGTCCCGGTTCGATCGATCACTCTCAAATCTTCTGTCCTATGCATAGATTGTGAACGGTTTAGCCTCGGAGAATGCTTAACAAATCTACGCGGTACATTCGTTGCTTTACGTTTCGACACAGTATTAGAATTAAGTCGATTTGCTTGGTCCTCACTCATCTCACTCTCACTAGTTTTATTCTGTAAATATTATCACATGTAATTAGTTGTTTTTGTTATTAATAATAATCTCAGTCTACTTAAAATATCTCAGATAAATATAAATTGATATTAACAAAGTGATGAGTAAAATTAAAGACAATTTTATAGGATAACTGACCATAAACCGCGATGCAGATTTGCTTCGTGCAGGTTTTACGGGTGGTACCTTTGTTTGTGCCTCGGTTTTTGTACTTCTAGTTGACTGCTTTAGCACAGTTGGTTTATTTTCACTGGTTTTCTTAGCACTTGGTGTTCTGGCAACTTTTTCTCTTACTTCTACTACAGGCTTTTCATCAGACATTAGTTTTTTACTAGGTCTTCTTTCAATCTCAATAACTTTTGTCACCAGATTACCAGGTCCAGTAGTCGAATCTTGTGTTTTAGGTACCGTTGGTTTAACACTTTGCTTTATATCTTTTTCATCAACCACAAAAACTTTTTCGCTTTGTATTGGGTTTCTTGGTTTTTTAGTAGTGTCTTCTGTGTGCTTTTCGTCAGGGTGCACACTTTCATCTAATTCTTTAGGTTTTGATGACAAAGGGAAGGGGAAATTTGTTTCTTTTGTAGAACTGCTAGTTGGAGAAACGGATGAAAGGGAACTTCGGGAATCTTTCTGTGGCTCAATTACTAAAGAACTGCGTCGTGTATCCTCATCCTTTGGACTTACTATATAATTTGTTGACAAAAGTTTGCTTCCCGGGTCAATAAAACTCCCTTTACGCTCCAGTTTAGTTAATTCTTCTTTTTCTGGTATAGCAAAAGGTGAAATACTTCTACGTCTTCTCTCATTAGCAGCAATAGCTCTTTCTTCTAGTACTTTGTCTGTGTCTAGGTCATAAATGGGATCTTTATTATGAGCTTTCTCTAGTACTAAACGTCTCATTTCTTCATAAGTATTATCGGCTTCAATTTCTCTTGAATTTCGTGATATTTTTATATCTTCGTCATCAGAAGTGGTTGTGTCTTCGTGTGGTATAGGAGTTCTATTAGGTTCAGGTGTTTTTTCCCTCTGTTTTGTAGACTGGCCTCTATTTTTTGATAAATTTCTTCTTTTTCTTATAGACATGCCTTGCATATCTTGTTCGGCCTCCATTTTATGGGTTGTTTTACTTTGAGGGGACTTGGACACCAATCGGGCAACTGTCTGAGTTTCTGATTCTGCTTTTATAACAGGGATTTTTAATGGTATTGTTTCTTCTTTATTTCCTTCCTTGTTCATTACCACCAAGTGACACTTTCGTTGCGACTGAAAAAAAGAAGTTTGTGATAGTTAAAAAATGTGAGGCAAATGAACTCGTCGATCGTGCAGAAGCAACTAGAGATTATTTTGGCAATTACTAATCAATCTCATGCCAATGATTATGACACAATAAATTGAAAGTCAGCCAGATCATTTAAATTATCAACGAAACGTAAACTCACCTTTCATTTGCACTTCCAACATCAGAGTCTTGTTTGAACAATCGGGGTCAAAGTAAAGAGTCTAATAAAAGAATCTATTTCTGCCATTTAACACTTTCAAACATAAACAATGTAAACTCTGACAATTAAACTGAACGATCCATCTCGAATATCTTGTTCACTGATAGAATTCACTAGATTCAATAATATAGATTAATAATATTTCTTCTGAATTGTTCTAATACTTTGAAAGTCACGAGTTTTAGAAATATTCGTAGATTGTGATGCGCAAGAACTGGGACTGAAAGCGCCAAGCTCGCCGGGCAATGTGCCAATTAAAATCAACCACACCTACATTCACATCGATACGCGCTTGCAAGCGTATACTGATAATAACAATCTACACCAATTTAATTTGATACGCGATATTATATATCACAATACCTTTTAAAAAACTAAAGGAAGTGCTATATAAATTGGTTTAAATGTTAAATCATTTCCGATATTAATTTGTTTTGTGTATATGTAATCTCTGTTAGATATCTGTGTACAATTATTTATATTTCTTGTTTTTTATTTCATACGTATGTAAGTTATTTTATCTTCTCTACATATAATAAGAATGTAAATCGAACGTGTCTAGGAATAAGTAATAAAATACATTTCAATGATTTTTAGGAATGTCTGTCTGTATGTTTGTATGAACACGTATCATTGCTAAAGTACTGCGTTCATTATAAAACTTTTTCATAAAAATCATGAAACATATCTTTGAGTAATATTTAGTATTTGTTTCATTAAAATCGGATTGGCCTATCAAAAATTATTGTAAATGTAATGGTGAGTGACATAAATACGAGTGAAAAGTAGATAAGTAAAGGACTTGATAAATTCAGATGATATTATTAATCTCTGTTTTTAATATAAGGTTTCACGCGGACGAAGTCGGAGACATAGCTTGTACATCATAATTTAATAACAAATATCAATAAATATTTAATACCTAGTAACAAGTATAATATAATACAACATAAGAACGCAGTACACAAACAGCATATAAATAGGTAAGTAGATATTTATCTCATAAGATTTTGTGGAACGAAACGAGAAAGTATTATACTGAAATTCATTCAATGAGATTTAATTGAATCGTTATACGTATTTCTAATATGTACGTAATCCTTTTCAGAAATTCACGAGAACGGATTTAAAACGATGTCTTCGGTTTCGTTTTGCGACTGAACGTTGAAAATAAATAAGTTCTTTAAAAGCTTTGTACGCGTTAAATACGTGTGCAGACAGGCGAAAGGTAACAAAGCGGTACAAATTCGGTCTCTTTTTGTTTAGAACGCCTGACAATTTTATTTTAGCAATATGTTTCGATTGCAATTGTTTCTCTTATAAATATTTCAGGAACAAATTTAATATAACACGATTTACTATTTTCCGTAGCGCAGCATTTTACCGCAAGTTAATGGAAAATAACTTTTTCTCTCATAGTTTAATATTTTTAAAATAAACCGATCTAAGACAAGGCCTTGTTAACTTTTTCTAGTTATTAAATAAAGCTGTATTTTAATAAGAAACTCTTCTCAGGTATAATGAGATCTTTTGCTTTATAATAAATTAAAAATAGAAATTGTTTTATGAAAACGCTATAGAAAGGAATATTTTCAAGAGAACAAGTTGTTAAATTTCAACTATTAAATGAATAACCCATTTATTTATATTAAAATCTTGTTTAACACTATTATAATGAAGTTTAAACAGCGTAAAATAAATGATGACAAACTTAACAATACAATTCAAACAATAATATGAAGATATGAGTGGATAAAGGTGATATGTTACTAATTTGTAATTTTACAGAAATACACTCCAAAGTTTAGTTATATATATTAAATAGTTCGGATACTTTGGTTATTGGCATTTTTAAGGCTATTTGAGCTAACTAGCGGGCACCCAGTGGTCGACCATAGTTATTTGATTTTTTAAAATTTGAACTTTATTAGGGTTCTTTTGTCAAAGGGTATACTTCTATAATCAAAGATTTTCATCATGGCTACTCAGTTATTTGCCATTTGCCATGATCTTTATTATATAATCATTAAAAAAAATCTATGGGTAAATGAAAATGAGAATTCATTATAATTTGGAAACAAAAACCACGTGGTAAAGCTCAAATTTTAACCAAACATAAATTTACGAAAATAAAGAAATGTATCGCAACCCATGACATAATTTTCAATTAATTTTACGCGACACCATGGGGTGGTATTTCTGGGTGATATTGAATTAAATATAATCTGTTCATTATGAGAAATAGTGGTATGCCCAGTATCAAATCAATCAAATGGTGAATCCAAGACAAAGACGTTTTTAATACTACCATTAGCTTTTGAAAATAAATTCTTTTTGTTGATACATAAGGTTGAATTGCAACATTGTAACCGCGGAGGTCTAAGTCATGGATTACTTTTATAGACAAAATTCCTATTCTGATTATACAAAGTATTATTTGGCTCATTTTTTTATTAATTCATCATTTGAAGTGAGTTCACCATAAAAAATAATAAACAATACAATAATAGCTATATTTTATAATATCATTATTGAATGTAGCATGGAAAATGGTGATTAGAACGTAAGTGTTAAAAAATATATATAGTCGAGCATAGCAGCCTCCTTCCCAACCTTTTTTGAAGTTCATAATTATTGACGGCTGTTAAAATGTCTTTTTATTTACATGTGTATATATGTTGTGTAAAATTCAAGCAGTAGAGAGAGTAGTGCATATTTTAATTAATTTAATGTACTTCTAATGCATTTTATATAAAATAAACAGCTTTCTGCACTTCTCTGCCATATAAACTTTAACTATGCCAAATTTCAAGTTAATCCGTCGACGGAAAATAAGTTAAAAAGGGGTACAACAATTTTGCTTCACGTATTAATATATAGATATTGTAAGATCAGAGTGCGTATATGGATTTTCAATTAAAAGATAAAATGAAATTATTTAAACATTATGCATAAAACTTTTATTGGCCAGAAAGACACTTTAAATGTATTATTTATTATTTTTCAAGGCTTGTTATAAATTGAATGTTATTTATTGTTAACATCATTACATAGTACAAAACTAAGTTCACTGCCACGTCTGTCTATCTGTCTATCTGTTCGCGATAAACTCAAAAACTGGTGAACGGATTTCAAGCGGTTTTCATTAGTTGATAAAGTGATTAATGAGAAAGGTTTTGGTATATAATTTGTCAAAGTTTTTTTATTATCACACCGGGAGAATGGCTGCCGAGCTCGCTAGTTTTATATAAATGCGAATGTAAGTGCTTGTTCAACCAATAATCGTGAAACTTTGCAAACACGTTGTCGATGTGAATAAGAAAATGGGTACTTGATCCGAAAAAAAATACTGTTCTGGAGAGATAGTTCAACACTTCGATAAAGCAAACAGGGCCGCGGTCAACAGTTAGTACAATAATAAATACAAACCAATAGTTGTATAAATGGTGCCGGCATAATACATAGAATTCCAGAACGTCCAGGTTCTCTTCTTGACGTCGTGGTTGTTCAAATGTTTCATACACTCGGTGTAGTTTAATTCGTACTCGATCAGATCTTGTTCTATGAGGTTCAGGAATTCAAGATTGGAATTCTGGAAATACACATATATTGTAATATTATTCATTGTTGATACATCTTTATATTGTATCTCTGATTTGGGATTTACATTAGATACATACAATAACCGAAGTGTATCTATCTATCTAATACCTTTAAACGAGCAATTCTTGTATACTTTTATATTGTTATATATTCAGGATCCCGGAAACAGCGTAAGCAATTTCTGTAAAACTTAGTATGTAGGTGGTTTAGGAAATGACGTCTGACTTGGCTGCGTGACCTAGATACCTTTGCCTATTTCTTAAAATGGAAAAAACTGAAACGGAAAGTAGTTTTTGGCGGGATTTCGGAATGTCATATAGTGGTTTTTATAGTGTATCTGGTGTTATTTTGCTCTATATTTTATGATATTGGTGGTGTTTTATGTAATATACTCGTATTTCGATTATTGTGCATAAGTAAAGAGAATGATACCACAGAGCATGGATTTTGACTTACTCCCTTGAAAATTCTAACAAGACGCCCACCATCTTGTAAGTTCAATGATATGATTCCAATAAGGTTGTAATGTAATCAGCTATTCGACAACCCCAGAGAAGATTTAAGATTAGTTGCAAAATAAATAAATAGTTCAGAAACGAAAAAAGTGTTCGCCATTATTGCTTTGTTCTTAAAACGTTAAATCAAGTTACCCGATTAGGCCACCCACGGCAGCGGTTCAAGCCTAGGTTCGATCCCTCGGTAGAGAGCCCTTGAGTGCGTTGCTTGCGCGATACGGTGACACACAAATATACATCACTGCTACAACACGACACGATCACCCCCACACACGTGCACGCTACACGCCTACACATGAAAGTGGAAGGGTTTACTTGTTTCCCTTATCGAACTGTAAAACTCTCAATCTTCAGATAATAAATATATATGGAGGAGTTGTTGAGGCGTGTATGCTTGGTACACATATACGTATCAACAACTCATATATATATGAATGGTTAGCTAGGTTAGCTAAGATAGGTCGCGATTTTGCATGCAACAGGCAACAGCCAAGCCGAGGTGTGCCGTGCACCCTTGAGCTGGTTGCCAAAATAAAATCGGCTGAGTGCCTTAGGCGCTCGCCTTAGTAGTCCGGTGAAGCTGTTAAGACCTTGCTGGGTCAATAGCGTAGACAATTCGAAAAAAAAAAAAAATTAAATCAAGTTTCGACACTGTTTTTGTTTGACATTGTTGTATGTAGAGTGTATAATTGCATGATATTAAGTTAACTACTAACTTAAGTAGACACACGTATTTTTGCACAATTATAGTCAGTGGTACTATCGCATTGAAATGTTAGATGGGATGAATAGGAAATATTTCTATATGTATATAAATTAATACTCACTATTAAAGCACTATTATTTCTAGTAATTATATCACGTATCCTAGTTGCTAATTCTTTCCGAACGGTCGTGAGATTTTTGTCATATTTCTCCTCGTGTGGACCTGAAAGAGACAAGAAATATTACAAATAGATCATTACATTAGTTAGATATAATTTTACGTATTTTTTAGAGAACTCCGTGTATATCTTTACAAACATACATTTTTGGTAAATGTATATATACTAACTGTGCCCGCGACTTCGTCCGCCTCGAACCTAATCTAAAAAATGTGACTAAAATAATCATCTCAATGTATTAAGTCCATTTACTTATATATTTTTCTCTCGTACTTAAGTTGCGTCGTCATTAAAATTACAATAACTTTTGATTTTTTGGTGAGGCATTATTGTGAATGCGGGAATTTAACAGTGATGCATGTCCAAATAAACGGACAGACATTTAAAAATGATTAAAGTATATTTTACTAGCCTCTGCCCGCGAATTCGATCGCGTGGATTAGTTACTTTGGGATAACACTAACACGCAGCGAAAGTTCTCAAGAGGTAAAAACGACGATTTTTAAACATTCTTCATTGGTGCTCCGTTCCTATTGGTGTTAGTGTGATGATAGCCTATAACCATCCTCGATACATAAGCTATATAACATTGAAAGAATTTTTCAAATCGGACTATTATATTACCCCCTACAATGTCACAACGTTATAAACTCACAAACTTTATCTCTTTATAATATTAGTGGTGAGTTTTTGGCGGGATTTCAGTCTGTCATGTAGTGGATTTTATACTTTATTCATAATCTTTTGTTATTTGACTCTATACTTTGTAAATTTGGTGGTGTTTTACGTAATATAGTTAGTATATTGTGTATAAGTGAAATGAATGGAAAATACCATGGAGCATGAAATTCTAAAATGCCACAAAAACTCCCAGGAAGGGTCTAACAAGAGATCCACCATTTTGTTAGAATATTTACTCACACGAAGTTTAATATTGAAGTGATGGCAGGACGCTTGTAATATTATTGACTACTCGACAATGGCAGTAATAATCTGAAAAATTGATTGCAAAAAATAAAGTGAAAAAAATATTAGTGATGCCAATTGCAATTGTTTTTTCACAAAAATTTACAAAGTACAGATAACTTGTATTTACTTTCTAATTATATGTATAGAAGATAATAAATAATACATTATTCAATCTTTTGCATGTCAAGAAATATGTCAAGCATCACGGAAAAATCGTAAAGTATTTGAAGACTCCGAAATATGCGACCCGTTTGTTGACAGCGTGCCATAAATAAAATATATTTTCACCGGCTGACCTACTTAATGGGCTTCAAGTTACATAAGCGGATTTTTTTGTTAATTTTTAGTCCAGAAATCACCTTGTAATGTATAGTGTGTACAATTATAACAATTTTCTTCTATCTTTTATTTATTTAAATTATTCTGTGTATCCTTACTTATTGCTATTATTATTTGGTAAGACACACTAGCAGTTAATTATCAAATAGCTTTGAGATATATTTCTTGTCCAATATGTTCTAAAAAGAGTTCATGGTTGGAGCTATTACAACTTTTTCTAGAAGTTTGTTCCATGTTCATTGTATCACTCTGTTAGGCAAGAAATGCTTCATTGTGTTTCTTTTCGATGAGGTTTCATAAAGTTTCAATGTATGTCCTTGTGGCTGTTTATTTTAATTTACAATATCAGAAACGCGAATGTGAATTTGTTTGTTTCTAATACTGTGAAACTCATAAATAAAAAAATGCATACACGTTTCCATGGGTATAGAAATGGACACTATTTCGTACTTTCGTACTTCCTCCGAGTGATAAGCCAAATCTATTATAACGCGAGTGAATACAAGGGTATAAGCAATTTGATGATAAGCATATGTTTTAAATTTAATGTTCCCGATTTGGTAACGACCCTGGTCGTGACGAAGACCATGTATAGACCATGTATATAGTTATAAAATAAATAAATATTACAAAATTAATTCACTTTTCGCGTTTAATCTGTGTGTTCAAATATACTTAGCGGTAGTTGTAGTATGGTTATAGTTTATACACACAATACGGATCAGTTGTTTCCTAGCCTATTGTGTTGTCTGATGAAGTATAAAATTTATTGAATGAAATCATTAAAAGAAAATCACAATTCGAAAAAAATATACTACTATATTTTCTATAATTCCTGCAATTCATTAGTCATTTATGTTTAATTTAACACGCCAATTTAACCATAGATATATTCTGCATAAGCCAAATATAAAATAAGTAACAAGGTAATTGTTATAAAATTAAAAATAAACAAATAAATCGTTATCAATATTTCGAATTGTCGATATACACAATATCTATACACATAATAAAATGAAGTGTCTGTATGTTATATCAAAATAAAAAAAATGATTGATTGGGTATGAAAGTATACACAATTCTGATAACAAAAATGCAATTTTTACAATTTTTGTCGGTCTATTTGTCTGTCTGTTTGTTCCGGGTAATCTCCGGAACGGCAGGACCGATTTTAACGTGATTTTCATCGACATATAGCGGACAATATAACAAGTAATTTAGTTTTTTTTTAGTTTACACTAGCTCTTAACCGTGGCTTCGCCTGCAGTGCTATCTCCAAAACAGACTGATCTTTACGAGACTTTCACTGGCAGATAACTGACTTTATAAAAAGTAATTCAAGTCATTTTAGTTTATACTAGCTGTTAACCGTGGCTTCGCCCACGGTGCTTTCTTCAAAATGGTTAGACTGATTTTCACGGGACTTTCACTGGTATACAGCGAACCTTATAAAAAGTGATTGAGGTTATTTTATTTTAGACTAGCTGTACCCGCGGCCCCGCACGCTTTTTTAAATTGTATTAAAGAATTATAAACTTGTGAGACTATGTACAATTACAGATTTTTTTTAAACAATCCTAAGTTTGACACGCACGCCACTTACAGTACTATATAATGTATACAATATATATATAAATACTAACAATGTACCTAGTGAGGTTTACCATCAGTAACATATTTGGAATTTTAACACATCATATAACTGTCTTCGTGCTCACTTACACTATCTAAGGAACTAATGAAACAATAACGTAAAATATTATCATAAAGATATACATTAACATTAATTTGTCATTATAATTACGATTTTGTGTTTATACAAAAAATAAACACTTGTCTGTTCTGCAAGAAATTGTATTATGAACCTCTTTGCGTAATACGTTATGGTCTAAAATCTTATTACGAAGACCTCTTCTATCTTTAAAGTTACTAATAATTGTAATATCTTATTATAAACAATTAGTTGATCATTATTTCTCTAATTAAAAATAAAGAATGAATTAAAATCTTGCTAAATTTCATACAGACAAAGTCGCAGGTAACAGCTAGTTCAAAATAGAATAACCTCAATTACTCTTTATAACGTAAGGTGAAAGTCCTCGGAAAATCGGTCTAACCTTTTGGAGAAAGTACTGTCGGCAAAGCCACGGTCAACAGCTAGTATAAACTAAAATTGCCTGAATTATTTTATATAAGGTCAGCTATCTGCCAGTAGAAGTCTCGTGAAGATTGGTCTAACTGTTTTGGAAATAGTATTACGGGCGAAGCCACGGTCAACAGCTAGTATAAATTAAAATTACTTGAATTAGTTTTTATGATGCCTACTATCTGTTGGTGAAAGTTTCGTGAAAATTAGTCCAACCGTTTTTGAGATACCATTGCAGACGGAGCCGCGGTTAACACTTAGTCTAATTAAAAGTAGCCTATGTCACCCGTTGTAATTTTAACTATCTGTCAGTGAAATTCCCGTCAAAATCGGTTCAGTCGTTTTGGAGATTACCCAGAACAAACAGACAGACCGACAAAAATTTTAAAAATTACATTTTTGTAACAGAAGCGTGTATACTTTCGTACCTAATCAGTGAAAAATTTTTATTTTGCTGTTACATACAGACACTTCATTTATATTTTATGTATAGACTAGCTGTTACCTGCGACTTCGTCTGGATAAAACTTAGCAAGATTACAAGATTTCAACTCATTCTTTAACTTTAATTGGAGAAATAATTATCAGCTTATTGTTTACAATTCGACATTATAATTATTAGTAACTTTGAAGATAGATGAGGAATAAGATCTTTGACTATAAATATTAAATATAAAATAGTAAAGTGTTTCATAATTAAATTTCTTGCGGAATAAGTAAGCGTTTATTTTTTGTATAGTCACAAAATTGTAATTATAAATGCAATGTATATTAAATGTAATGTAAATGTAAATCTTTGTAATAATATTTTAAGCTATTGTTTCATTAGTTCCTTATAGAGTTCCTTATAGTATAAATGAGCACTAAGTTACATGGTGGGTTATATTTCAAAATATGTTGCTAATGGTAAACCTCATTAGGCACGCTGTTATTATTCATATATCTTATGTATACATTACTTGTTACTGTAAATGGCACGCGTGTCGTACTTATAATTGTTTTTAAGGAGCGTTTCTATAATTGTACATAGTCTCATAGTTTTATAAATCTTTAATACAATTTTAAAAAACGCGTGCGTAGCTGCGGGTACATCTAGTCTTTAATATACATGTTTACACACTACTAGCTTTTGATCGTGGATTCACTTAAACGATCCCTCATGAACAGTTTTTTTTATCAAACTCTATGCCCTTTTACTTTACCCTTTTTGTAATTTGATGATGATCGAATTGGTAGTTTCAGAAACAACCAAACTGAGAATTTCATTTATAATGTTAGTTAGGATAATTACATTATATATTAGTACATAGTAACTAAGACATTGTTTCTATATTCTTGTCATTCGTATTAAATACTCGCTTATTTAATGTTTCATATCCTCACAATATTATATTATGGTACACTAAGCGCCAGATTAATTCCTCCCTTTCAAACATGTCTATCAACTATTGTGGGAATATAAACCATCGAATCGAGCCATATTCATTCAACAAAAAGGCCACTCCAGGTATGTACTCCAGTATTGATACAACATTTTTACAAGTAGCTTTATGAATAATCGAAAGACAAATATGTCCATATAAAAAACCATACCACTTTAGTAAATTGTTAATTGTTACACTTTGTATGCTGTCTAGTTGCCACGAGTAAACAACGGATAAATCTTCAATCGTGGGAACCAAAAACAACGGGGTTCTAAAAATAGCCGGTCGCAAACTTTGTCTCGTCATTCAAATAATAACATAAGCCATCCAGAGTTTTCAACCCTCATTTACTGGAAGGTAATTAAGCGCACCGCGGTGGGTCCGTGTACAGTTGTATTCTAACCTCAGAGCGAATGCGTAGTCCAGTGAAGCTGTTAAGACCCTGCTAGGTAAATAGTGTAATCAGTTCGAAAAACAAAAATCAGAGTGAAAATTAGACTAAAAAAAGGAAGTAAGTATGACCGTAGAGTAATTTTGTGGTAGTAAGCCTACTTGATTTTTGTCTTCACGAGTATATAAATGCATTTCGACATAAACGGAGTTTAATTAGCCTATGATTAGTAGTATATTATGAAAAGACAACAAAGTTAAAAGAAATAAAATGTAACTCTATTAAGACATATTTAAGACACATTATTAAGACATACATGTCTAATGGTTATTTAATATTCCAAAAGTTATATTTCCGTACTACATACGTTTCGATTCGAATTAAAAAGAAACTGTGTACACGGGTTAGAAGTTATACTTCTTTTGCTTAAAAATATAAAAATCTTTCAAAAATTTTATCTTTCGCCTTATTCTTTTGGGGTGTAAGGGGTGTCTTAAGACTTAAGACATCCAAGCCAACCTCACCTGCACGTGGTGCACCCTGCTGAATAACCAACGAGGCAATGGCGACAGCGGGGTGGTAGGAATTTACAGCCCGACTGGGTCGCAACCACCATGTATATGGCGAAAAAGCCCGTCACAGTGACACGCTTCTGCGCGTCGGTTTCGGGATCAGCCTGTGCATATCCGGTACCGGGTGACTTTCGTCATTATGGCCGGCATGACAGCTGCGATCGGCGATGGATAATCTGTCTCTCGGTGGTTGTCGATGTTTTTGGATTGTACTATGCTTACCATCAGGCATAGTGCAGTCACTTTGTCGTGCTACAATAAAAAAAAATCTACGTTTGTAGAAAACACACTAGCAATAGAATAAAGGTATTTAATACATTGAAAGTTTTAATACAAAGTAATACAAACAACAAATACAAAGCAACAAAATGTTGAACATACCTACTTAGCTATACTCAAAGTTAGCTTCAAGGTGTCGATTTTTTGTGACGGTCTGCGCAAGCATCGTAAAAATTTACTCTCATAATTTTTCCCTAATGCGCCAAAAGAAGTATATCTTCAAAAATAAATTCGACCGTGAATTATAATGAATAGAAACTTATAAATAAATACTTTGGGGGTGTGGGAAAAATGATAAGATTCAATGTTTTTTAACACTACTAACATTATTAAAGCTAAAGCTCGTCAATATATACAAAACAAAAAAAGATCGGTTGAGAAACAGAGGAAGGGGACGTTATTATCTGTTTTTCCTATGATTGTTCAAACATTTGTATATACTTTTTTAACATGTTGCCCTTCGATTATTATTAAAATTATTTTAAATGTACATTAGTAAAAAGATTTCCAGACCCACTCTTGTACCCTTGAGTTCGGACCTGGAAAGAAGATTCAAACGATAAAGACTTTTCATAACAATAGAGGCTTCTGGATTCTTTAAAAGGCATTAACTGAATGAAATACGTAACCAAAGAGAGATTAAAGTCTGGAAGTAAGACCATTTGAACAACAATCTTGTATTTGGAAAGAAATCTGTTTATATATTTGTTAGAAGAAACGCCTTATCTATAAGGAAAAATTGCAAGGTTTATTTTAATTAAATATTAGCTGCTATCTTTGACTTTGTCTGCGTAATTTATTACCTTTACAATGTATTTTATTTTAGAGGAAAAACAATATTAGCACCAAACCGCTTACCCCACTTTCCCATTACAAGAAAACATACATCACTGAATGTGTAGTGTTTATTAAATACTAGTTTCTTAAAACTTAGGTAAATTTGTATTACACTACCTTCTGCCCGCGACTTCGTCGGTGTTGAATAGTTACTTTGGGCTAACGCTAACAAGCAGCGGAATCTCTCAAAAGGAAAAAAAACGATACTGAAACATTCTTCATTGGTGCTCCGCTCCTATTGGTCTTCGCGTGATGATATAGTCTGTATCCTTTCTCGACAGATGAGCTTTCTATTCTAACACTGAAATAATTGACCAGTAGTTTCAGACATTACCCCCTACAAACTCCTAAAAATTACCTTTAATATTACTATTATAAAGACCAAAAATCTAAGAGAGAAACAAAAATATATCCAGTACTTTTTGAGTGATACGCGCTCAATAACACGTACATAACATAATATACAATTTTATTTATCGAAATAATAGGAAATAACATAAAGTTGGTCGTATAAAGTACTGAATAGGATATACCTTTGTGAATTTTTCCTATAAGAAATATATGTAAGAGTTGTTGAGATATGTATGCTTCATACTCACATATGTTTCAACAACTCATACATATATGAATAGTTAGTAAGCTTAGGTTCGCTCAGATAGGTCGTGAATTGCATGTATCAGGCAAGAGCCCAAGCCGAGGTGTGCCGTACACCTTTGAGCTAGTTGCCAAAAATAAAATCGGCTGAGTGCCTTGAGCGCTCGCCTTAGTTGTCCGGTGATAGTCCTATTTCTGAACAGTAAAAAAATATAAAGAACAATCTATAATTCTCTACGAAAATTAACAATTAACTTGTAGTACCAGATAAGACAGCGTGGTGACTCATCGATGCGTGGGATTTTACACATTTTGAAAATATATCACTTCGTGTATAGTAACCAAACCACCGAGTTATAAACATAGCTTGCCTCGAAACTATAGTCTTCCTTTATAGATTATCGATTTCATAAATTAAATTTTCTTTCTTGAGATGTTCACTCCTCCATTACATTTTACAATAGGACAAAAATAGTATAAAATAACAATAAGCTTGTCTATAATAGTGAGTTTATTTAGAAAACTGTATTTAATTACAATTATCTATAATAATATGTCTTCAAGCTATACTTTTGATAAAATTGTGTCGTTATATTTAAAATAAGCTAAATTCAATTTTACGCTTTCCTAATATTTTATGTTATTTATCAAGATCTTCAAATTTTGTACATTCTATACTAAAGTTATAAAAAAAGGTAAAGTTTGTGAGTTTGTGACAGTGTAGGTGGTAATCTCAGGAACTATTAAACCTATTTTGAAAATTGTATTAGCAACAATAAACCACGGTATTTGTGAATGTCATATCAACCCGAAAAAATATAAGACTTTTTTGTAGTAGTCGGATTTGCAAAGTAAGTCGGAGAAAAAACGGTCGAACGAAAACGTTTCATACGAACGCTGCCTCAACGATGAGAGATATATGATTGAGTTCTAGAGAAAAGTTGTAGAGCTAAATAACGCCTACAAAGAGTCATCAACAGTATATTTCATTTTTTTTACTTAAGTCACAAAAAGTAGCTTTTTTACATGCTTACCGCCTAACGAAGTAGACACGGGTCAGCTAGTGTAAAGGTGTGTATCCACGTATGTACCCAGTCTGCCTCTCTATAGGTAGGGGCCCGGCAGCCAGCTTCCGCCGGGCGGACCGTTGGAGTGGCTATCCAAAGGGAATAACATAGACCCTTGCCGCCCCAACAATTATGGTCTGTCGGTACACCGTGGGGCTTTAGTCCGTGTGGCTCGGACATAACCCAGGGTGGGTGGCGTATTTATAAGGGATTTCCCCACGTTAAAAAAATGTAAAATATGACAATTATAAAAAAAAGTAAAAACTTTATAAACGGTAAAATTTGAACTTTATTCTCAGTGCATAAGAACTGAAAATCTTATATTAATTTAGCTTATATTTAAATGTCACGACCCAATTATTTAATAAACCGCATATCGAATTTATATTTAATCATAAGCAAAGCTGTTAAATTGAATGGCATCCATCATTCACCGAAGATCCGATTAAAGGTAAATTCCTTAAACGAAATTGTAGGAAACCAATCAATTACAAATTGAAATGAAAATATGCGTACCGTTCGCCAAATAATTCGCTTTCATAATCAGCAGAGTGCGGTTCGTAATATAAATTTAATTGGTCTTTATGACAAAGAGTCTTAGAATTTAGAATCAACTTTATTATTAATACGTCAAAGCCTAAAGTAATAAATATTTGATGTAATATTTCATCTCGGGATTACAAAAGGGGAACGTTTTATACGTGAATGTTGAGGATATATTTTACATTATTGTTTGTTCCACAAGATGTCTAATAAACATTTTTTTTAAATATAGACGGTGTTTTTTTAACTTTATTTTTGGCAATCAATTTTTCAGGTTATTACTGCCATTGTCACGTAGTCAATAATATTAGGTCTTTACCTATGAAATTGCCGTTGTGTATCTTTTATTTGTATTAATCGAAGTAATCACACATGCAATCAATGCATCTTTGCCAACGCAGTGGCAGTTTATTGATGTCCTTCTCAAAGAAATCAGTTGGACGGGAGGCAACAAATTCTTCTAAGGCATTTTGTACTGCCTCTCGGGTATTGAATTTTTTTCCCGCCAAGGAGTTATCCAAATTCTGGAAAAAGTAATATCTGTAGGCGCAAGGTCTGGTGAGTAGGGCCTATGACGGAGAACTTCCAACCCCAGTTCTTGCAACTTGGAGACCGTCTGTTGTGCAGTATGAGGTCGCGCGTTGTCGTGCAGGAGCAGCGAAGACGAGCGATTGACCAATGCTGGTTGGAGATGTGCCATCTTCTCCATCATTGTGTTCAGTTCTTCACAGTACACATCTGCAGTAATGCTCACGCCGTTTGGTAAGAAGCTGTGATGAATCACACCGGCGCTAGACCACCAAACAGTGACCATCACTTTTCTAGGGGTAAGTTTTCGTTTAGGGCATTGTTTAGGTGCTGAACTAGGATCCAACCAAGTTGCTGAGCGCTTTCGGTTATCAAACAGAATCCATTTTTCATCGCAGGTAACAATGCGGTTCAAAATTTCTTCATTTGTGTCTGTTCAGCAGTGCAAGGCACGTCTCGACGCGTACTTCGCGCTGGCGATCATTACGTTCGTGGGGCACCCATTTGTCAAACTTTTTTACCTTGCTAATTTGATACAAATGGACCAATATTGTTTTGACGCTAACGTCGAAAGCTGATGCTAATTCAGCCGTAGATTGTGTATCATCAGCTTCCACAATCGCTTTTAATTCGTCATTGTCGACCAAAGACTTCGGACGACCGCGAGGTTCATTTTTCAGGTCGAAATCCCTAGAACGGAAGCGAGCAAACCAATAACAGGTGGTGCGTTGGTTTGTAGTGATAGCTCCGTAAACGTCGTTGATATTGCGTTGCTGCCACGACGGTACTCATATTCCATAATTACTCGAATTTTTAACGTATCCATGATGATAAAAAAGATTGAAATGCGATGAAAATGTATTACTAATCAATAAACAAATGACTACTTTTGGAAAAAGAATTCCATGTTTTTAAAATAAAATTAATTTGAAATTAGAATTCTTAGCTAAACAAAAATTATTTTGATTTGAAATGGCCAGTACTGCAGAACGGCAATTTCATAGGTAAAGACCTATTATTACAAGCGTCGTGGGATCACTTCAATATTGCGTCGTGTGAGTCAATATTCTAACAAGATGGTGGATCCTTTGTCAGAACCTTCCAGGGAGTTTTTGTGGCATCTCAGAATTTTATGCTCCGTGGTATTATTTTCCATTCACTTCACTTATGCACAATAAACTAAGTATATTATGTAAAACACACTAAATTTACAAAATATAGAGTCAAATAACACATGACTATAAATAAAATATAAAATCCATTACATAACAGACTAAAATCCCGCCAAAAACTCCTGGACGGTGTTATTATAAAAGAGTTTAATACGCATTAAATACTTGCTTTAAAAAGGTTTCGTACTAAATGCACTGCGCTCGCTTGAGGCAAGTTCGCGTTATCCTTATTCCGCAAGTCTAACCTACCCTAACCAAAGCGAGACAGAAGAGCAAGATGGCGACCATTCAGCGAGCGCGGTGTATTGAAAACGTAACCTTTTTAGAGCAAGTATTCAATACGTATTTAATTTTTTTGTAATAACACTGGGAGTATTCATGCTATAGGGGAGACCGGGGACGGTTGACTAACTTTTCACTGAAGCTCGTATATCTCTGATGTTTAACTTAATATAATAAAAACAACAATTGATACAGATAGAACAATTATTCAGGTACTTAAAATACTAATCTAAAACCTATATACTTTTTATTCTAATACCAATTTCGTTGATTTTGTAAACTCCTGACGCTTGGTCAATCTACCCCATATCCGGGGTAAGTTGACCATAACCGTGGGGTAGGTAGACTTAGGCAGTTATTACTGTAAATAAAGTGGATTAGTATAAAATAAAACATTAAAATTTACTCAATGATAAAAACTTTTTATTTAATTATAAACACACTTAAATATGAGATCCATTCTCGCTTAATAAAGAACTTTAATAAAGGTAACAGTCTCTTTTTAAACTATTAAAAAAATCAACAATAAGTAAGATTAATTTTTGTACTTTCGGTATCAGCCTTAATTGTTAACGTTGCGTTATTCATAGTTTTCTTTTCCTTTCTCTTTCCTTTACCTTAATCCTTGTCTGTTCCTTTGCTTTTTCCTTTTGTTTTTGGGTTAGTTTTTTGTTTTTTCATCTTTTTTAAAGTATCCTTACTTATTTGTTTCTTTTTGTTTTCAAGAAGATTTTCTTTCTCAGGAGTGTCTTTATATATGGTGCTTTTACGTTTTCGTATATTTCTTCTATTTTCTAATCGTGGTGGTGCTTTCGGAAAAGGTCTAATCTCTTCAGGCAAAAGAAATCTTTGGCTGGATTCAGGTGGAGGTGGTGTTACACATGGGGATGGTATGATATGAGAAAGTATATCTTGATTAAATGCAGGTGGAGGTGGCGTTTCAAATGGAAGTGCATCAATACCTGTTTTCTATTTCTGGTTCTTCTTGTACGTGTCCTACATCAAGAATAGAAGGTGATTCGCAATCGGTACTAGATGACTTTGTCCTTTCAGGCAATATAGAAGCCATCAGATTAGCAGAACCTACGCCTGAATTTGATGGAAGATCGTTATCTTATCGATAACGAGGGATGACGTTTTAAGAAATTTCCAAGCCAATCTTCGCCAGCGATTAATTTTGTATTCCAAGATTCAAGCATAGTTTTATTATTTTTTATTGCGTATTCGAATGCAAACTTGCGTGTCCCATATGGTGTTAATCCATAATAAATATCAGCAGCCGCCTTTAAATAAGCTTCCAGCTTATTTTCTTCGTCATCGCTAAATACCTGCCTATTTTTAATGTACCCCGCCGTGTCCAGGGTCAAATCATCTCTACTGAGGGCTGGATTACTTTCTAGCTTTTGTTTAAGTTTAGTTACATAACGATGCAATGTTTTGTATGGAATTTGGTATTTCTTTGATGTGGCGTTTATGCTATTATTATCTAAGATTACTACGTGGCAAGCTCTTTCTAGGATATCTTTTGGTACACAACCCCTTTCAGAATTTCTTTTGTACGTCCTCATTTTCTGTAAAAACACAACTGTAGTTTAGTATGTGAGAGAAGACTATAATAATGTTTACAT